>JARJHM010000819.1:0-133146 GCA_033356055.1 Carex pumila
CATCAATCTCACAACACCAAAAACAAAAACAAAATCTAGCGTTAAGCACAAGTAAAAGATGTCAGACATAGCCCTCTTGGTTGCAGAGGAATTTGAGAAGAGAAAAGATTTGGCGAGAGGGATGTCACAATTAAACTCTTGGGTTTTCTCCAAGGCATCTAATCTTGGAAATAAGGTGAGAGAAGAGGCAATTTTACTCAAAGATGCCGCCATTAAAGAGTTGGAGAAGACGGAAAGCACTCCCGGCGTAGCTGCCGTCGATGGTGTTTTCTCAGCTTAATCAATTAATATCTTGTTTTGTAAGATCAAGCCTGTAATATATATAAATTAAGCGCTGAAGACGGAAGTTTTGATTTTTTTTTTTTTTTTTCTTCCTTTGGTGGTTTTAGCTGACCCCAAAATTGTAAATTTGACTTAAAAGAGTAAAAATTGGGTAATTCAATTTCAATTTGTACTATCAATTGTCTTTGACATTTCTTTTGCCTCTTTTTAACTGGAACTCTTGTCGATTTCGCCAACTAAAAAAATTAGGAACTAAGCGCTGCTTTTGACGGAAGCACAACGAATTGTTGAGAAATTTCTTCGAAAGATTCGCCAAAAACTACTACTATCATACTTAAATTGGAAATTCATTTTGCTACTATCTTGTATCAGATGGTGATGATAGATACATAAAACCAAGCCGGATTGACTAAGAAGATAATTCTGACCTACTGATTGAAAATTTTGGAACAGCAAGCTGTGCAGGTCAAAAGATGACGATTTGAAAATGAGTACTTCATAGGTTTCCATATTGGGAATCAAATTTGCTATTATTTTCGTCTCGTAAACAATAATTCTGTTATTTCAGTTTTTCTGAATTTAACTGTTCAATTTTTTTCAGAATTTTTCTATATGCATATCTCAAAATAATTTAATGATTGAATTTGAAAAAATAGTAATAACAGAAATACTGTTTATACACAAGAATTACAGTAGATATGTATCCTCCATATTGTACCCCAGCATTGTCGAGTGCGTATTCTCTGCGGTGTAAGGATGGAATGAAGCACCGGAGTCATATAACAAATTCGGACCTGAATCATCGAATCATAACAAATTCGGACCCACTTAAAACACAGGAGACCCACTTTAAAATTTGTACAAATTACGGTTCGAGGTTAACTTTTAGCATAATTTAGAATAAAATTATTTAATATTTGTTTTTTTTTTTTTTGCAGTCTTTTCACATAAACGTAAGAACCCACGAATTTTCTAATTTTCAAAGGTAGCATAGGAAACTAGACACACTAAAATAAAAATTTCAATATTCTAGATTGTACATAAAAAAAAGGAGGGATCAACTTACATTTTTTTTTTGATTACACAACATTTTCAAAATTTAAAATTTAAACAGTTCAACATGATAGATAATATTAAAATGTGCTTACATATCAAATTTTATATATTTTTTTTACTATTTATTAATATGGATAAAAAATTCAATGGTCTAAAAATATCAATTTTATAAATTACTTAACAAATAGTAAAAAAATTCAAATAATGTAAAATTTGATCTACAAGTACATTTTAATATATTCATCATATTTAACGGTGTAGATCGATTGTTTACACTTTAAAAACTTTGAAAATATAAAGTGTAATTCGGTATAAAAAAAGATGCAAGTGGATCTCTTATTTAATTGAAGTTTATATCAACCTTGTTTCTAAAAGGAAAAATTGGTGAGCTTAAACTCAACGAAATGTTTATAAATTGAGATCACCAACCACTTTAAAATTAAGTCACATCCGATAAAAATCTGTTAGCAGCCTCCTCTCTTTTTTTTTCTTTTTTTTTTCGAATCTTCTGAAAAATTCTACGAGTCTCCTCCTTTCCACTTCCAGCCTGGAGAAATCTAAGTACCTTTCTCTCCTCGGAAGTGTATCTTTCTGTGCGGAACTTTTAATCTGATTCATTTATTTTGAATTAAATAGATCAGATTAGATCTTGTTCAAATTAAAAAAAAAAATTTCTCAAAATTTATAAAATTTTTAATCTAACTCATCCGATCTGAAACAAACGGATCAGATTAAAACTCCGTAAAGGATACGCTTCCTCTCCTCTCCGTATCCCCTCCTCCACAGATGCTGAGTGCGTATCCTCTGAGATATCTCAACTTTTGCGTGACCGACGTGTCCGGTGTCTATTCGGGAGTGATGTAGGGGTCAGTATTACGTGTGCTTTGAGATTCGTTCAGAACGTACTTAAACGGTTTCGATTTTCCATAAAGTCATGCAAAGTTTGAGATATCTCAGAGGATACGAATTCGCAGATGCTCCTCCACCCCCCCCCCCCCCCCCCCCCCCCCCCCCCATCTCTTCCTCCAATTACCTCCCTCGCAGCTCCTCCGGGACCTCTTCTCTCCTCCTCTCCGTACCCCCCTCCATCCAAATGCTCTCCCTTCACTTCTTCTCTTCCGATCCACCTCCCTTGACTGGCTATGGCTGGAGACACGGTCCAATGCACACACAGACAGAGGCGCATGGACAAAGGAAGATGATCAGCGACTCATAGCTTATTTCAATGCCCATGGCGAGTGCTACTGGCACTCTCTGCCTAAGACCAAAGGTAAATGAATCTCTATACACGAAATATTGGATTTGAGCACCTAAATTCGACATTGAGCTGTTTGTCAGAATGCACAAAACCACTACCTTCTCAGTTTCAATTTTCCAACAAATCCTATAGGGTTTAGGGCCTTATTATATACAAATTTCAACTGTCAATTGATATTTTTTATGAGTCTGTATTACTACAAGTTGTCATTTGATTATAACATAAGCACAGTAAATAATAGCTAATTTAGTGCCGAAAACTTTTGGATCTCATTATTAGCTACACTTCTGTTCAGGGATGCATCGTGCATGCATGTTTGCTACAGCAGCTGATGCATACTATTTTGTAGCTGCTCCAATTATTGGTGTTTCAATTAAGTAACCTAACTTATGTTTTTTTGGTAATAGGGCTTTTGATGGGCCACAGACAATGATAAATGACAAGCCAGAACTGAGAGTATCAAGCCTCTTTTTGAAGGTAATATTTCTTTGTTTTATACATTTCTCTTCTTCAGTTTAGTGAGTCGATTCCAGTGCTGAGTAGTGTTTATTTTCTTTGAAAATTATAGATGAAATGGTATCACCATAACAGATTTAGCAAATCTTGGAGACTTAAGAACTTGAATAAGTCTTTAGTTCAAATATAAAACCCTTAAAAACAAATTTGACCATTTATAAGGAGTAAATAGGAGAATCCACATTTTAAATTAAATAAAGCAAGGTACCAACAAAATAGGGTGTTAGTCTACCCTTTCTTTTTACAGTATAGGACTATTGACCTAATTGAACCCTAAACCCTAAACACTTGCAGCCCCAATGTTGAAAGTATTTGATGGAAGGACCGACAAAAACATAGTTTCATGGAATGCCTTGTTTTGTGCTTATGCACAAAACGGAAAGGGAAGAAAAGCAATAGAAATGTTTGAAAGGATGGTCACATCAGGCTTGAAACCCGAATCTGTTAGCTTCTTGAGTGTTCTCACTGCATGTAGCCATTCAGGTTTGGTGGAAGAAGGGTTGCATTATTTCGACTCTATGATAAGAGTATACAATTTGACCCCTAGGAAAGACCATTATGCATGTATTGTTGACATGTGGGGTCGGGTTGGCTATTTTGATAAGGTGGAACAGTTATTGAGTCAGATTCCATTCGAGCCTGACCCAATTATCTGGAGTTCTATTCTCAACTTGTGTAAGATCCATGGGTATTATGAGTTGGGGAAACTGGCAGCTGATAAATTATTTTTCATAGGAACTCAAGATGCTGGCCATTGTGTATTAATGTCAAATATTTATGCTAAGCACAGTAAATGGGCTGAGGTTGCCAGGATAAAAAAATTGATGAGAGATAGAGGCATGATAAACGTACCTGGTTATAGTTGGGTAGAGATAAACTGACAAGTATATACATTTTCATCAAACGACATGAACAATCCGATAATTGGCGAAATTAGGCTTATTTAGATAAACTAAGTATAGAAATGGAAAGAGAAGGGTATACGGCTGATTTGATGAGCAATCTACATTTTGTAGGAGATGAGACTAAGGTCAAGTCATTGAGGTATCACAGCGAGAGATTAGCAATTGCATTTGCATTGATGGAAACAAAGGATGGCATGGTAATTAGGGGTATGAAATACTTAAGGACCTGTGTTGATTGCCATGAGGTAGTTAAGGTCATATCGAAGGTTGTGAGGAGAGAAATAGTTGTGAGAGACTCCAATCGGTTTCACCATTTCAACGACGGGGTTTGCTCATGTGGGAATCTCTGGTGAGATATAATAATTTTAGTTCTTTTATTCATTCTCAATTACACTGATGAACAAGCTATTTGGCTTTTGATAACTATATTCAGCCTTAAAACATACGAGATAGTACAATAGGTCTGTTTTCAGTGAATGGAAGTGATGACCATATTTAGGTCACTATTATCCAAAGAATAAAAAAGATTCAGGAAAGTAGGGAAAATAAGTCTGGTTGTTCATTTGTTGAGAATAAAAAAAAGAGTCACTTGGGCCTCGTTTGCTATATTCTAGCGCTATTCCTAATAACTGTGTACCTGTTCGGCTCAAGAGCTTAGGCCTCCTTAAGAGTCTTGAACCCTGTTTGCTATATTCTAGCGTTAATCTGAACAGTCCTTAACCTCTTAACCTCTGGTATCATATTGACTTCTATTTCCTATATACTGATATTCATAATGTTGTTTAAACAAGAGTCTAAACAAATGCAAATATATCTTAATAGGTAGCAATTGAGATATCGACCTTCTCAAAGTTTGTGAGGTTCACTGTGGTCCATCTTGGCTGGGCAGTGGTCCCTGCTGAGCTCTTGTACTCAAGCGGATCTCCAGTTTTGCGTGATTTTGATCGCATTGTTTATGCCAGTTTCAATGGTGCATCTAGCATTTCTCAGGTTGGGGCTTGGCATGCCTGTCAGATGAAGGTTACAAGGTCAGTAAGCTGTCAAGGGTGCATTTTGATCATTTTTCTTATAATTTTGTTATGTCATGCAGTGATCTATTTTACATTTTTTTTGGGCAATTTTGATTTATTGCTTTTCAAAATCACAAAATAAGACATCTCTATATAAACAAAGAGTCATGACTGCTCCATAAAAGTGTGGTTAATAAATCTAGTGCATATAAAAATAAATCTGGTGTATATTTCTTGACGAATGGAATGAATCTGTCAAAAAGTAGATAAAGAAGGGCATTTTGAAAATTTAAAAGATGAGTGTATGAGGCTTTTAGTGACAACCAATTGGCATGCTTGAGCGGAACCAGGGCCTGGGCCAGCCTGGGCCCTGGCCCCCCCTTGGCCCAGAAAATATACATAATTTTTTTTTGTTTATGGGCTCTTGGCACCCCCTAAATTATTTATGGGCCCTTGGCACCCTCAGCCTGTTGCGCTAGAGAAATTTTTTTTCACTGCCGCATCTTTGCAGTTTGCATCTTGCCATCTTGGCTAATTAAAAAATATTTGATTAAAAAACTAATTTTCTTTTATTGAGCCACTGGGACAAAGGAGTAAAACAAAAAAAAAGCTTCATTTCATTTGGTTGTTTCCACGGAGTCAGAGAGCAAAACAAACAAACAAAAAAACCCTCATTCGCTATTTGCCTATTTCGCTTCTTCATTTGATTGAGCCGGTGGGAGTCGGGGATCAAGCTGAAAGTTCGCTTCTTCACTGGAGAAAGAGGCGCCTCATTCCTTCGACTCAACACACGAAGTCACGAACCAGTAGGCAGCACCGCAGCAGCCCCTTCTCCTCTTCTTTCGTTTTTTTTTTTTGTAAGATCTCAATTTCTAGTTGTAATTAATCAATTGAATTAATTAACATAAAAATAAAATTGATATTCTGAGAGTGAGAGAAACTAGTTAGGCCCCCCCTAGTTTTCATTTCTGGTTCCGCCACTGCTTGAAATACTATATGCATAGTAATTTATAAGATTGATCCACTATTTTTCTGAAAGTTAAATTTTTAGTGTGACAATAAATTGTTAGTAAAGCTTTTTTTTACTTCAAAAAGTTGCTTTTAATATCAACAACTAAACCTCTTTTGTTTTGACAGGCTATCAAAGATGTGATAGGCGTGTATGAAGAGAATGTGAAAATTATATTAGATACTTTTACTTCACTTGGGAAAGAGATATATGGAGGGGTTAACTCTCCTTGTGCACGGGTGCATTTTCCAGGCCGTAAAAGGTTTTATAAGAGTTGGCACATTTAATCCCGAAATTTTTAAATATACCATAATTCAAAAAATAATAAACCAAAACACTATTTTTTGAAAGTTTTTAAAAATGCTATGACCGCATTCCCTAGAAACGGTCCAAAAATCTAGCTGCCACCAAGTAAAAGATGGTCGCTTTTAGAGAATGCGGTCATGGTATTTTTAGAATTTTCAGCAAAAAATAGTGTTTTGGTTTATTATTTTTCGAATTATGATATATTTAAAAATTTCGGCATTTAATCACAGAGAATGTATTTTGGAAGTTTATAGAAGGTTCAGGAGTTTCTTTGTTTTGGTGTTTCCTATGAATTTATGTTTCAATTACCATAGATATTAAAAATATAAATTTTAGAAAAAGCTGGTTAATTTTTTGCTTTTTTGAAGATGATAAATATTTTTTTTGGACCAATGTTTTCTTTTGGTCGGCGTGGTAAAGAAACTAAAAGAAAAAAGAAATTAACACTATATGAACATTCAAAATATAGCAATCGTGTGTATTCCGTAAGTTATATAAACTTGCAATTTCATATTGACTTCTCATTTCCTATCAAAGATTTTATCGTTGTGCTAAACGCAAAATTGTGTTTGGGGGTTTTGGGCCATTATCAAATCAGAACTTTCGATGGTTATGTATGAAAATTGATAATTCGGCCTAACAAATTAACATTTCAAAAGGCCGTAGACGATACCGATTGAAGAAATACAAAATATCTATTTCACTTTAAACTCACTTAAAACCCGATCCTGGTTCTTTTTTTATGAGATAAAGGATTCAATAAACCCCAGTTGACTGAAATTAGTCTAGTCGAGACGCTTAAACTCATATTCCCCGAGACCCGCGTCAACTCAAATTTTGAGTTTAGATCTGTACCTTCCGACCTGCTTTAGCTTAAAGCACGAATATCAAAGGATCCCTCCATTCCGCCTAGTACCGGATTGGCCCGAATTCTAATCAGACGGCCCAGATCTAAATTTAAATTTGAGTCACCTCGGAGTGTCCGGAATCTTGTAATCGCACCCCCTCCCCTCTGAATTTTCATCGCATAGTACTGATTTTTTGCTGTCAGATCAATTTCGTTTTGAACCTAATTGGCGACTTTTAAGAACCAAAAAAAAAAAAAAAAATTGGCGACTTCAATTTCACCAGAATTTCTCCTCTCTCTCTCTCCTCTTGTGGCTTCTGGTAGGTGGGTATTGTTTCTTTCAATAATAACTCAACTATCTTCTAAGTTTAGTCTTTTTGGGGACCACTAGGAAGCTGCATTTGAAATACACTAACCTCGTCTGTCTCTTTCCTTATCTATCATTTGATACCACAAGTCTGGATTGAGAATTTAAGTGATACAGAGTTTGTTGCTCTTACGCCTTGTAATTTTTTTTTTTTTTTGGGAAGGCCAGATGGCCAGTAGCCATCTTGACAATTTTGTATTAATAGAAAAAGAAAAAAGAAAAAAAAAAGGAGTCTTTACATCCTACACATTCACATAAGTAATTAATTTTAATACTAGTACAAATTTTAGTACTGACTTGCTGAAAGACATGTTGATATTTGCATATCAAATGCTCGACATCATGCCTAGGAAACTAGTGACTTATTGTTCTTTGATGTGAAAGGCTCGATAATCCATTTCTTCTTTGCACATGTCAAGCCTGATAGTTAGGTCTCAGGATTCATCATGCCAGCCATCTTGTCTCAATCCTTCGACCAGCTGGTTGATACTTGCTAATGCTGGTACTGAACCTTCTACTGTACCAGACGGCACAACCATAATATCTTAGCTCGAATTAATTTGGTCAATCTTTCAAAAGCATCATACTTAATTTGTTGACTGACAACAATTCAAACTACATCTACACACACAAAAAAAAATAACTATTGGTTGCTATATAATTGAATACTTTTATAGGTTTCCAAAGCCGGTACAATGGACATGTGACAGACAAGTGTTTTGAATGGACATGATTAAATTGAACATGTAAAGATGTGTGGATTTGTGGCTCTCTTTCCCTCTTTTGACGATGCAACATTTGTAACCAAGCAAAAGAGATGAACCAATGTCTCTTTCAGGTTCTCTTTTCTAATCTTATCACTACTATGCTAATTTTGTTCCAGCTAATCTGACAACACCAGTAGTATAGTATACCAGTAAAGGATATATAGGTTTCCTTTTTTATGTTTGGGTTTGTGTTTTTTCTTTCACAATAAGATGAACCAGACCATTCTTGTTAGTTTTTCATTAAAATGTCTTAGGTGAGAAAGTGATTGACCTTGTCAAATCATAAAATGACAAATAATAACTTGATACTTTTTTTAATAGTTTCCTTGTAAGGCATAACCATGATCAATTTCAAATTAAAAAAGAAGGGCATATCTAATAAGTACTGTCCTGCATCAGAGTTGTTCTGATTTATTGTATAATTTTATTAGATAAGTAGAAGGTTTAGCTGGTCAAATACTAGCTCCTACATTAATATCATTAATATATGTTTATAATTAGTTGGTCCATCATGTTCAATGGTTGTGGCCCACTAATTGGGGCATATGCCATTAGGAAATGCTATGTCATGATTTATATAACCATTTCAATACCGAATAAGTTTTTGCACTAAACACTTATCATTAGAGGTATGATAATTGAAGTTAGCCTACATGCTTAATTTCACAAGCTCTGATAAAAGTTGAGGTGTGTTAGTCAGAACTGGAAGTTAAAGAGAAATTAATCTTAAATTTGTAAAAAGTTCGAGAACAATTTTAGCAACATTTGATTGGAATATAGTTTGGTTAATGATTTCACTCGTCCAGGGCAAATTGCCCAGGTCTCACCCAGTACACTGGCAAGAATATTGATGTCCAAAGAAGGGTGAACCTTGTACCTTGGAAGAGTGGACCCTGCAAGAATTTTATAGTTAAAAAAGGGTGAATCCAGTATAGGGTGAGAGATAGGCAATTTTTCACAGATAATAGTTGGCAACACTAATATAGTTTTAGTTCAAAATGTTTATTTAATTGAGCTATGAATCAACTGGTCTGACTCTGATTCCCTTTTCATTTCTGGAACCTTAAATATTAAACGATGACTATTTTGAATTTGTCCATAGAAAAAATATTAATCAATATTATACTGCTATGACAGATCGAAATTATCCAATAATTAACACCTGCTATTACTAAGATGATTTTTAATTTATTGTTAAAAAGCAATGACATTTTAACATTACATATAAGTTTAATGTAATGTTAGAAATCAAACCAATGCTCTAGGCTGTTAAGCTCCTTTATTAGCAAGGGAATTTCTGTTTTCTTTATTTGTTTGAGTAATTGACTTGTGCTCTCAAATAAAAAATATTTGGGATTTGGGTCAACTTGTTTTGGTATCAGACCTTTATTTTTGGGTAAATTAGGGTTCTTCTTTGACCTTGTTTCATAGTAGGTATTGGGTAGGTCTTAATTGATATCCTCTTGAACAATTTCTTCTCCATGTAAAGGAAACTGTACATTCATTTCCATCAAATTTTTGGCCTTATTGTTTTTAAAATGTGTTAAAAAATTCCTTAATTTGTATACGAGGAAAGTGCTACTAAAGATAATTCTATACTTTCTACCTTTTTTTCCTTTGGAATTTATTAATTGAAGGTAAAGTCAACTCATTATTTATTCTGTAATATTGTGAGTCAATACAAGCGTTTGAAGAAATTTAAACTTGAGTTCTAAATTTACAGATAAAAATACAGGAAAATAAATTGAAAGTCAAAATTTAATGCAATATAAGTGAATAAAGCTGTTTTAAAATTGTAATAATGATGATGATATTAGTATTTGACGAAATCTGACCCAATACAGAATTGCCTAACCACAACTTACCCAACTGCTGATGCTATTTAAACTAATTTTGTAATTTTGGATGAAAGAAATTAAACTAAACTTTAACCAGACAAACTTAAAACTGACAGACATCACAGACCGCCAATAGATTTGGCAGAAACATGAAATAACCTGACTGGCTCTAAATGTGAAATTGACTCTGCCTAGCATGACCAGATGTGAACCCCAGACCGCTTCCAACCCAACCCCACCAAAAAACCAGAAGATAATGTAGTATGATGTATAAATAATAAATAAATACATAAATAAAAAAGGAAACTTGTTTGAAGCATGAAGCAGATCTATTAAATAGAATAACCTAACACCTGACCTACACTTAAATTAACCCAATGATTAATTGGTTTGAAATTAAATAATGATACAAGGTAATGAACTTAGAGCCTGAGACTGAACTTGAAAAATCTGTTCCAAATTGAAGAACTAGCCTGACCCGGTTGAACTCATGTAGAACCCAACTGGACCTGAATTTGAGAGAATAAAAAGGCCAGCGTGTGATCTGGAACCCTAGAAAGGTCTGGCTTGGACCTAATGTTAGTCATCTGACTTGGAACAAAAGAACAAGTAAATGTTTCAATTCTATGGTTTTCCATTCTGCAAATAGAGCAGAACCAGGATCTAATCCAACCAAGATCAGTAGCTAAATGGCCAATTTGACCTGACTCTATCTTAATCTAAAACCTATTGAGCCAAGTTTAATAAGTTGAAGCATTGAGCAACTGGATATCTGATTGAGTGGAACCGTACGGTCCAACCAACAATTAGTGGAACTAAAGCTTAAAACCGGTTTGATCCAGCTAATGAACTAAATATCCAATCAGTCCCATGAAAATGAAGGAACCATATGATTTTTTTGGAAACTAGGTGAACTGGACCAAATTAAACCGGCTGGTTCTTGAATGCTGGATGTTATTGAGAAGGGTCCCTCAAATGCTCTTTGCAAAGACATTATCTTAACAAATTCTAGGGGACTAATAAACATAAAGGTACTCTAAAATCTTCTTTTCCGTTTGTACTTGCTTCAGACAAGGAAAAACAAAACAGGTAATGCGTGTCAAGGAACAATATCTGTTAAATTTTAAGAATTTCATATTAACAGTTTTGCATCCCTCAAATAAATAATTGAAAGAAAAAATTTGGAGCTGTTTCAAACATGTTCTATTTGCTTGCCAATGTGTGTTCAAGAAATCCCAAATTTTAGGTACTGTAGGTCAACAATTATATCATTTATTTATTTATTTTTTAAATTTTAGATGTAAAAATTATAATAAATCTTTTCTGTATATCACCTAGTTCCATTTCCTTTTAGAAATTAGAACACGCATACCCAAAGCACAAAAATGCAAAGTTCATTTACCCTCAACTTCCTCAACCCCACAGTTGATATCATGGATGCCAAATTATCAATCCTGTACTCAAATGAAAAGTTTTCACCTTCACACAACTCTAACCCTCAAATGAAAATATAAGCCATCCATCCACATTTTTACAATGACATCCTCATGCATCACCTCTATAAAATCCTTCAGCACCATGCTATAGGAAATGTTATTTATTTGTTTGTTTTTCTGTGATGCATACTTTAAATCTTTCAGTTTGAGAATTCAAACAGCATGGTCCAAGTCCACGTGGAATTTAGTTGCCAGATTCGTCATTCTTTCATTATTCTAGAATTTTACTAGTAGAGATGCATTTGCCAATGAGAAGTAAGTTTCTTTAAGGACCAGCTTGAAGTGCACTGCAATTCCATGATGATATATAAAAATCTAATCTAGGTGAGGAGACCTAATTTGAAAATTCAGACCATTCCAGCAAAAGAATTTCTTCTAGACTTTCTATTGTGCGACGTGTTAGGTAAATCCATGCATTCTCTAGGTTGTAAACTCCTTTTTCTAAGGTCAATTTTATGGTCAAAGTATGGAGCTGCAAGTTATAAGCAAGTCTTATTATTGCATGAATGGCATGCATGTATCTATCAAACCTCTCGCATTCCAAAGTAGAGATGTACACTAAGAAACCCTATAATAATTTGTGCAAGTGCCAGGAATAGATCTTACAGAACCTGGACTTTTAATTATGTTTGAACCCACAGTGGTTTGGCTTTTGACCATGGAAAACATTTTCAACCTATTTTATAGTCATGGAGTCTATAAATACTAATGCATTTTCCATACTAGTTAATAAACTGTTAGTTTTGGAAACACAAGGTTTAGGTCACCTCTAAACAATATATACTACCTTTAGACCCATCATGCAAACTAAAGTGATCATGTCCATGTAATGTTCTGTACATCCTTAAGATATATATTCATATTAAATTATTCATGTTTTTCTTTGTTTAATTCTTTTCTTTCTTTTTTAGTTTACATGGTTGGAAAGGAGGCCATCCATGCACCGCTCCTTCTCATCAAGATAGAATTGCAAAGATTGGTATAGCTAGTTTTATGTTTATTTAGTTATGAAGAATAATGTTCAGTAAACTTTTTCTTTAACATGATTATTTTGTCTATATACATGCTATAATGTGGATCAGTTGGTCAAAGGAAGGTGACAAGAAATGTTAACATGGAAAAGCTTAGAAATGGTTTTCTTTTTCCTGAGGTACTCTCTCTTTCTCTCCCTTCCCCCACCCGCCTCCTCTCTCTCCTGTTCATGCTGGCATGGTATTGCATGGTATAGTGGAGGCCCAAATAAGTCATTTTCTTTTTCAAAAGTTATTTAAGCAGTTAAGTTCATTTCATCAGCTAAGAAGCTCCATTTCTCCCATTAGTCTGAACTAAAAAATGAAAAAGAAACTTAAATAGTGTGACTTTTCTTAATGGAATGAAGCAGATTGGTAAGAGGAAAGTGGCACACACGGTGAAATATCCAAATGCAGAAGTGATAAGCTTAGGAATAGGTGACACAACAGAGCCGATACCAAGTGTTGTCACAAAAGCCATGGCAGAGGTAATTATTTATCAAAACAAAAGAGACAGAAATGCTTGTCTGTAAAAGATTGATACCATGCTTGTCTTTGTTTATTTCTTTCAGCGAACTTAGTTTCTTATTCAAAATTATTTACTATTTTTTCTTTTATTAAGTCTGATAATTCAATAATAGGCAATTAGCAGAAAATTAATCATCAATTTACTAGAGGTTGAGTAGGGGTTAAAAGTGGGTTGTCATGTCAGTAAGAACTACTGAGAACACATTAATGAAATTACTATAACATTGATTGCCACTTTTTAAGTGTTGTCACACAAGCAACAGCTTAGATATTGATTTATTTGTTATTGAATTGGAACTATAAAATCACTTTTTAAGTTGTGAAATGTAACTAAAATTTACTACATGTATCATACACTAGTCATTACATGTTATTGAAAAACACTATTATCGTGTGTGTGTGTGTATATATAGAGAGAGAGAGAGAGTCTCTGGCTAATATGCTTTCGGTAGCACTTCGCCGAAATGTCATAGGGTCAAATTTTATATTCGAAATTTCGATCTAAGTAGCTCAGTAAATTGGTTATATAATAAATTTGTAGAAAACCATTTTTTACTACTTCTGGAATTTTGTTTTCTATTTTTATGATTTTTTAAAGATGGCCTTTTTCGGTCTAAAATATTGGTATTTTTCTTTTAAAGATAGCCTTGCATAACATTGAAGGAAAAAAAAATAATTGCCACAGAGGGGCAATTTGGGAACAAGAGCGAAAAGGATAACCAATTATATCTTGAAAATGACAAAAAAACACATTAACAATCACCTATCTGACCTCTTCTTCATAAATTGTCTCTCGTTAATCTATATTTTTTCACTGATTCAATTATTAGTACAAGTAGTTGATAGTGAAGCACTCTTTTATTTGTTTCTCGAAGTAACTCTGTAGTTTTACTGATCCTTTAGGTTACTTTAATTGAAATTTTTATTACTTTTTACTAATACCATCAGGAAGAACTACAAGTGAATTTGTGTGATTATATACAAATAAATTGTCTAGTTTCTACTTGTTTTTTTTATCAAGCAGTAGTTACTCTAATTTAGATATTTTAATTAAATCTTTTTTTCAAAGTCTTGTTTAACAGAAAAGCTTAACTCCAAATATGTTTTGATCAATGAGCTGCCATGGAATTTTCTTCCAAGGAGAAAATGTTTTCCTGAAAAAACATTATATCAATAAAAAAAGCACTTTCTATTTATGATAAAATGATAACAAATTTAGCTTAGGAAAATATTTGTTCCTGAAGTAACTTGTGACTGCCAATAGTACAAAATGAACAATTTACAACTATATCCAGGGGTCTTAAATTTGAAGCTGGCAAGCCGTATATATCATCCTTTTACATGCCAGGATGTATTGAACATTCTGATAATATATTGTGATGAGAATTAGGGGTCTAAATAAGATTATGTTCCAAAGAATATGTCAGAGAGACCAGACTTCATTTCTTTTGATAACATACAAATTTTTATGCTGGGAAAGTATTAAATGATTAATTTTATATCCAAAATTCACTTCCAGAGGCTAGTTCAACTGTCAAGTCTGGTCAACTAGGTTAATCTTTGGTTCCAGTCTATTTTCTCTTGACTGGATTATTTTTAAATTGTAGACTTCCCAATATGGATTTTTTTACTTTGTCAAGGATTTGAAGTCCAATGTCCATGTTAATACCAAATGTCTCAAGTTTGATAGACCATTGAATAGTTTCATGAAATGAAGTGGCTCCGAGTATAGCTTGTTTTAAGGGTTTATGCAGAAATAGTCAAGCTTGGTATTGTTGAGGTGTCAATATGTATACACTACAGAACCAAACATACCTACATGTCCCATTAATGTTTGGTATGTGCCAATAGCCATAGTTTTCTGAAACCACAACATATATTTCCTAAGAAAATAAATGAGACTATAACACTATCATCTAGACTTGTTGCATCATCCATTTGCTTTATTTCCTTAATGTTTCTTTTTGTAGTATGCACTTGCCTTATCCACCCATGAAGGTTACAGAGGCTATGGAGCAGAGCAAGGTGACAAGGTAATTCAAGCCTGTAACTCTGTATGAATATTTATTTTCTTCTCAAACAACTACAACATAGAATCTTGTTGATATTGTCAATATTGCAGAGGTTAAGAGAAACCATTGCTGAAAAGATGTATGCAAATATGGGGATAAAAGGCTCTGAAGTCTTTATTTCTGATGGGGCCCAGTGCGACATTGCGCGATTACAGGTACACAATCATAAGCACATACATGTCAATCCAAAAACCACCATGAAATCATTTTCTTTTATAGAAAATGAAATCATCTTTGTTGCCTTAGTATATATTGTTCTGTTGGTATCCTGCTTCTTTATGTTAAGTATTTATTTACGGTACAGGAGATATATTCTGGTGGAGTATATTTTTGTTCTTTAATGAGTTCCTTTGCGTATTTGTGCTATATATTTGGTGCAGCCATTTTTCCTTAAAATTGGTCAACTAATTCTCTGTTATTTATATTAATCAAGCGTTACTGGATGATATGTTAAACTAAAAATCAAGATTATTGATGTTATTTGGTTTGGCATATTTATTTTGCAGTATATATGTTAGAACTTTTTAATAGTACTAATTAATATTACTATTATTTCTTTTTGAAAACGTTATTCCAGATGTTGTTTGGATCAAATATGACAATTGCCGTCCAAGATCCAACCTTTCCTGTAAGGAGTACTTCACCTCATAATCATTTATATATCAGGCAATTTAAACTGTCTCCCCTATGAAATTACTAATTTCTCTTGTACAAACCAGGGTTATGTTGACATGGGCATAATAATGGGCCAAACTGGCGAATATGATGATAAATCGAACAAATACAAAGGAATTGAATACCTGAGATGCGAGCCTAGGAATAATTTTTTTCCTGATTTTTCGAAAGTTCCACGAACTGACATTATATTCTTTTGTTCACCTAACAACCCAACTGGTCAAGCTGCATCTAGAGAGCAGTTAAAAGAGTTGGTTGAGGTTGCAAAGGTGAATGGATCGATTATAGTCTACGACTCAGCTTATTCAAGCTACATATGTGATGATAGCCCTAGATCCATATATGAGATTCCTGGTGCTAAAGAGGTATAATACTTATCGATATCCACCCTGTCCGGAAAATTTATAATAAAATTTATAAACAATTCTTTCTGTGAAGGAGCGGCCATTTGTAAAGTACCAACTGGTATATAGTGTCCAATATTGGAGTCTGGTATTTTGGTCATGAGCCCAGTTAGTGTGATGGTTCCATTTTTCTTTTTCTTTTTGTGTTTCTTGCAGCTATTCTTGTATTCATTGGATTTGCATTGTTCAATGTGTGAATATTTGAAGGCTGGACCATAACTGGTGCTATGTACTGATATTTATAATGTTGTTTAAAACAAAAGAGTCTAAACAAATGCAAATATATCTTAATAGGTAGCAATTGAGATATCGTCCTTCTCAAAGTTTGCGGGGTTCACTGGCATCCGTCTTGGCTGGGCAGTGGTCCCTGCTGAGCTCTCCTACTCGAGCGGATTTCCAGTTTTGCGTGATTTTGATCGCATTGTTTGCACCAGTTTCAATGGTGCATCTAGCATTTCTCAGATTGGGGGCTTGGCATGTCTGTCAGATGAAGGTTACAAGGTCAGTAAGCTGTCAAGGCATCTTGATTATTTTTCTTATAATTATACATTTTTTGGTGCAATTTTGATTTATTACTTTTCAAGATCTCAAAATAAAATATGCCTAAACAAAGAGTCATGACTGCTCCATAAAAGTGTGGCTAATAAATCTGGTGCATATAAAAATGAATCCGGGGTATATTTCTTGACCAATGAGAAGAAACAAGTCAAAAAGCAGAGAAAGAAGGGTATTTTGAAAATTTCAATGATGAGTGTATGAGGCTTCTAATGACAACCAATTGATCCACGATTTCCTGAAAGTTAAATTTCTAGTGACCAATATATGGTTAGTACAGCTTTCTTTTTCTGAAAAGAATGTTATCATCAACCAAATCTAATTTGTTTTGACAGGCGATCAAAGATGTGATAGGTGTGTATAAAGAGAATGTGAAAATTATAGTAGACACATTTACTTCACTTGGGAAAGAGGTTTATGGAGGGGTTAACTCTCCTTATGCATGGGTGCATTTCCCAGGCCGTAAATCGTGGGATGTTTTTACCGAGATTCTTGAGGAAACGCATGTCATCACTGTGCCTGGTTGCGGGTTTGGGCCTGGTGGTGAAGGTTTTATAAGAGTTGGCGCATTTAATCGCAGAGAATGTATATTGGAGGCTTCTAGAAGGTTCAGGAGTTTCTTTGGTTGATTAATGTCTTGTTTTGTTGTTTATTATGAATTTACGTTCTAATTACCATAGATATTAAAAATAAACATGGGCGCAAGTATTTTAATAGTTAAGGCAATGTGCAATGCTTTTCCAATCTGCGTTAAAAAAATCACCAGAATAGAGCTTATAATTTTGTCTTGTATTACCAAGCTTATAGAAATTTATTTACCGAGATTAAGGCTCTTTTAATCAGTTCGTGACAAAAATATCTACTATTTCTGGAGTTCAGCAAATATTGAGGTCTTTTTTGTTTTATCTTCATGGCACATTTTACTCCAAATATACTTATAGGGATGCTACAGATGTTATTTGTATTGTGTATATTGTATAGATTTATTAAGCTCCACTGTAATTTTGTAACGTAAAATGAGCCTTGAATTGACAAGAAACTTCTATAAGCAAATATGCTGCTTAGGATCACCAACAACGGTCAATGACTCCAAAACCAGAGCAAAGAAGAATTTTGAGGGAAAATTTAAGATAAACCAATAACCCGTCGAAAATCAAAATTTGAAGGACGTAAGACTAATGTTATTTTTTGTCACTAAATTCTCAAAATACAATTTTTTTAGTAAAAATTAGAGATCAAATCACTCAATTATTTATTATGCACAAAAATTTTCATATTTGAATTTCGAACAGGCAACCTTCAAATAGTATTATTATGAGAACAGTTGGTAATTGTTTAATTGCTTTGTTTATACTTATATACCGATCCAAACCGTCCAACGGAAAAATGGATGCCTGGATTGGTTCACTGTAGATTTACTTATTGTAGAAAGGCCTAATCGAGATTTATATATGTATAATTGCCTAATTGGTGAATCCACTAAGCATTGATCATTGTCAGGTGGGTAGAACATAACGTACCTACTCATAATACACAAATCCACGAGATGTTTGTTTTTGGGGAAACCGTGGGCTATTGTTATTTGCCAAATCCTTGAATCAATAGTTTTCACCCAAGTAACATTACCATTAATCAATAAACCCACTAGCTCCACGCGTGGTTTCATTTTGCTTTGTAGTATTAGTACTAAGCAAACTTCTCATTAAATGTTTTTGCTTGGCTCATTTGAGTCGGTAGAAAATTGGAGATTGCGAATATAGAAAAGATAAGTGTTTCAGAACTCAGCGATTAATGGAAAAAAAAAAAGAGGGGGAAGGAAAAGTGACGTTGTGATCGGATCTTATTATGGAGTTTAATTACTCCAAACTGAAAATTTTGAGGGAGTAGAGGAGAGAGGAAAGAGCTTGTGTATTTTTACTCCGCAGTTGAGCGTGTTTGGGCAGGAGTAGTACTAGGATGGGTGACTTCCTGGAAAGTCCCTGTGTTGTATTCCTTTAAGTGAATGGGGTAATGGGTGGCGTTTGAAATTACAGTTTTTGGGACAAAAACTTCGAGGCTGGAATAATAATTTTAGAGCCCAACAAAGACTTTCAAAAAAACAGATTTTATTACAATTGGATAGATTTGAGAAATTGGCAGAAAATGATGATTTACTTGATAGTGACATTCAGCAGTGGCATGAGTGTCAACTTGAATTAAAACAGATTTTAAAGGATGGGGAGTTATATTGGCAGAATAGAGCTAAGGTTAAATGGTTGTTGGAGGGTGACGCCAACACTAAGTTTTTCCATATCCAAGCATCTGTTAGGAAGAAGAAAAATTCTATTTTTGCTTTACTTATTGATGGTTCTTTAGTACAGGATATGCATGTTATTCGTGAGCACATTACCTAATTTTATAAGAATTTGTTAGGTACTACGACTGAGAGGAGAGTTTCAGTTCAATCGTCTTTATGGAGTGATGGTGAGAACTTAAATTCAGATCAAAGGGCTACTTTAGAAGCCCCTTTTTCATTAGCTGAAATTTCAAAAATTGTTTTTTCTTGCAACCCGTCAAAGGCACCTGGTCCAGACGGATTCTCTTTTCTGTTTTATCAAACTTTCTGGCCTCATATTAAGGATGATTTCATGAAACTAGTAAATGCTTTTTATCATCATCAATTAGATTTGGAGAAATTGAATATGACATCAATTTGTTTAATACCTAAGAAGGAGAATGCCTCTGAAATTAGGAATTTTAGGCCAATTAGTCTCATTAATTGTAGTTTGAAGATCATTACAAAGTGTTTAACAAATAGACTTGCTTTATATATGGATGATTTGATTGATTCTTCGCAAAATGCTTTTATACGAGGGAGGTTTATTATGGATAATATTGTGGTGGCACATGAGGTGTTACATTCAGTTAGACTAAGTAAACAACAGGGAGTGCTTTTCAAATTGGATTTTGAAAAAGCCTATGCCCGGGTTAATTGGGGATTTCTTTTAGAAGTCTTAAAACATAGGGGTTTTGGTGCTAGATTTATTACATGGATTCATAATCTTTTAATTAGTGGAAAATCATGCATTAATTTAAATGGTGAGATAGGTTCTTATTTTCATTGTAAGAGAGGATTACGACAGGGGGATCCGTTATCCCCCTTCTTATTTAACCTTGTAGCTGATGTGTTGAATAAAATATTGTTGAATGCTAGTAGGGCATATTTGTTACAAGGGTTAGGTAATTTTCCTATTGTAGGTAATATTTTGAATTTGCAATTTGCTGACGACACTTTGTTGTTTATCCAAGCAGATAGGAAGATGATCCATACTTTGAAATGGTTGTTGCTTTGTTTTGAAAACTTATCAGGTCTTAAGATAAATTTCGATAAAAGTGAAATGGTCCCTTTGAATATTAGTGATAGCACAGGTCAGGATTTAGCTCAGATTGTAGGTTGCAAACTAGTCTCCCTACCAATTACATATTTAGGTGTTCCTTTGCATTGGAAGAAATTACAGGACAGTCATTGGATGCCTCCTATTGAAAAAATTGAGAAACGTTTACAAACTTGGAAGGGGAAGTTACTGTCAATGGGAGAGAAGGTTACCTTGTTGAATGCAGTAATTTCAGCGATACCATTATATTGGTTATCTCTTTATAATATGCCTAGTAAAGTGAGAATCAAGATTGATAGAATTAGGAGGAAATTTTTATGGTTTGGAGGTAATACCGTGAGGAAAAAATATTCTTTGATAGCTTGGGATCAAGTCTGTAGGAGTAAAAAACAGGGGGGCTTAGGTGTATTGGATTTAAAGAGAATGAATTCAGCTTTGTTAGCTAAGTGGTTGTTCAGATTTTATGATTCACGAGTTACAGGTACATGGAAGCTTGTCTTAATTGACAAATATAGCAGTACAGGTCAGATGCGAATTAAATCATCTTTATGGTCAGGTATTCTGAAAACTATCCATCTTGTGCAGGTTAGTTCTTATTGGAAGGTGGGTAATGGTAAGAATGTTCGATTCTGGTTAGATAAATGGCATGGTGAGATTGTTCTTTTTGATGAATACCCTAATCTGTTTCAGATTACGTATAATAAATATATCACTGTGCATGAGGCTTTGTCAGGTGCTTTTATTAACTTAGAATTTGCAAGACAGTTACATGGGGTCTATCTTATAGAATGGTGCTCTATCGTTAACCAATTTTCGAGTTTTAGTTTGACTACCGTACCAGATCAAATATTGTGGAGATGGACTCCGCATGGTAATTTCTCAGTTCATTCATTTTATAGTTGGCTCGAATATGGCGGGGTTCCTAATATTGAATTTAAGAGTATATGGGCTGCTACCATCCCCCTCAAAATTAAAATTTTTTTATGGTTGGTTAAGCAAAATAGGGTTTTAACAAGAGATAAACTTAGTAGGAGAGGGTGGTCTGGAAATTTGCAATGTGTATATTGTTCCGAGATGGAGTCGATTGATCATTTATTTGTCAATTGTCATTTTGCTAGATCTATTTGGGCATGGATCGCTACGTTTAATAGTTTTGTTTTTGTATGTAATTCTGTTGTTGATTTATGGGAGTTGGATTATTGCATCCCTCTCAAAGATGCTAATCTTATTGAGATAATCCGGGGGGCTGTTTTATGGAACATATGGTTGGACAGAAACAGGATTTTATTTAATGCAGGTCGCGTATTCACTGTACAGGTTTTAGGAGCCAAGATTATGGCTCTAGCTAAATTTTGGGCTACGAATCAAAGATCTAATCTTACATCTCAACTTAATCTAATTTTACCTTCTGATTTGAAGGACCTGATAGGTTTCACTATGGTTTCCATGGGGGCTATACAGGATTCAACCCATATGCATGGTCTAGGGATAACTTTGATGGATGATGTGTCTGACTCAAGCTCCTCCATATCCTCTGCCAATTAGTAGGCGTACAGGGTCCCTTCTGTCTATTGGCATGTCTATGGTTTTTGTGGTGTTGTTATAGCTTGTTACCTTGTTTACTTGTTTTGGTTTTGCCAAGTTGTAGTAGGTTACTGTGTGTTGTTTCATTTTGTTGATGTATCGATCTTGTCTGATTGGTATTAATTGGATATTGTATGATTTTCTATTATATGAAAATCGGTGGCTAAGCCACTTATTTCAAAAAAAAAAAATAATAAATAAAATAAAATAATAATAATAATAATAATAATAATAATAATAATAATAATAATAATAAGGGATCGACTAACAGTATCTCTATATCAGTCCTCTAAATATCCCCCGCGGTAAAAGACAAAAAACGTGCGACAGAGAACCACTAACTGACTTGGACATCTAATAACTGCCAACAACCAGCAGGACTAAGCTGATTTTATTCAACGTTGACAGGCATAGTATTTAGACCTATGGAATTAAGTAGTTTTATTTGTCATTCATAATATTGGTCAAACGTAAACACAAACTGTTAGAGAACCATTAATTTTGAGGACCACTAACGACTACCGGGGACAATTAACGACGTCTGACAATTACCAACAGACTACTTTCCAAATAATTCATATGATTTGACCTTTTGAAAACACCAAAACCATACTGCTTTCCAAATAATTCATAGTACTTGCATGTTTCTTCCAATGTTTTAAACAAATCATCCATAGCAGGTGGGCTTAAATTATGAATTCATCATTCCCATCACTTATCACATCATATGTTTCAACATGATCATCTACCCTACCATTAACATCTGTTTCAACTTGATCTTCTAAACCATTCAGTTCATTAAGAGCTTCAACATTAAAATCTCAATCATATATATTCTCTCTCACACCAACATCATCATTCAACACTTCGTTAGCACGATACTACTCTTCAAAATGACGATATATATCAACCTCATTTATTTCTCCATTTGAATTTTCTAACCACAAATAATTACCAGCCTTTTCATTAAGATCAAAATCCATTATGTTATTTTATTTAAAAAAGAAGAAACAAATGAGTACAACATAATGAAAACATGAACAATAACATCAAGTATTTATATGAAACTATTCAACTATTAAGAAACTAGTATTAATATCAATAACAATGAAGTATTCATATCTAACACTGTAAAAACGTATTAGTATCAATAAAAATGAAGTATTCATATCTTACACTATAAACAATCACAAAAAGTACAGATGAAGTATTTATATCTTACACTATATATAAAACTAAATAGGACTAAATAGTCAATATAAATGAACTATTCACATCTTACACTATAAACAATAACAACAAGTATTCATATCAAACTATTCAAGTATTAATAAATAAACACTATACATGGGTTATATTACCATATAACATAAAAACTATAAATGGATTAAATCTACCTCATGAAGTATTCATATAAACTGTTGGGTTTTGACGGTTCAAAGCCATTGATTAAATATGATGGGGTTTTGACCGTTCAAACCCATTTATTTGCTTAAGGTGCGGAAAGAGTAAAACAAAATTTTTACATCTAACTTAAGCTACGGATTTAATAAATCAAGAAGATCCGTTTAATTCTATTTACATATCTACTCCATAATTAATTTTCTAGAGCTTTAAATCTATTTATCAATTAAATAGATTAATATAACGATTTATACCTTATTTCCAAATCACAGTTGGAATGCAGATGAGCGAGAAGAGCTACACCAGGGAAGAAATTGACTCGGAGTATCACACGTGTGATACCTCTATTGGTTATCCACCAGGACTAACCAGAGAGCGGTTTATTTCTTTTGCCAGAAATACTATAAACCGCGGAATTCTGCAAAAATACTATTCACCTAAAAAGGCATAATACACTATTCAATAACTTTCGGTTAATCAGATTCACTATTAAGCAAAATCTGAAATACCGTGAAATTTGGTAAAACACTATTCATCGATCGAAAAATCGTAAACCAAGAAAGAGAGAAATTCCAATTAACGAAGTAATCAGATTAACACGTGAATTAGTGAAAGCCCCTCTATTTATAGGCATTCGAGGAGGTTCGCAAAAAGACCGAAATACCCCCGATGTTGCCAAAATTACCATAATGCCCTTTTGTGGCGGTTTTGGATGTGGCATTCAAATTTGATTTTGCAACTTCATATTAGTTAGATTAGTTTAATGGATTCTAAACCCATTAACCCAAAGGAATAGTAAATAGTAACTATCCAAATCAAATATGTATAATTGTCATGTACAATTATATTCGTCTACGGTTTTCGTTTGATAATTTTTATACAACATGTCAAACACATTTATAAACTAACCAGTGTTTCTGTTTGTCATTTTAAATGATGTATAGTTAATTATAATTAATTATATCAAGTATAACTAATTATATCCATTAGTTTTTGCTTTGTCATTTTACATGATAAATATAATTATAACACGTATAATTAATTATAACCATCTTAATATTAATTACAATCAATTTATAATTAATTAGTAAGATTCTCCGAATAGTTTCTATATGGTGTGACCTAATAGGATCTGTGTTATGTTGGTAAATAGAGTTAAAACTGTTTTAACTTCTATAATCATGAGCGGCATCTGGTAGTATACATCATGACCATCCAATTACACAGATGATGCTGTACTGTACAATATCACGATCTAGTAAATAATTTACTTGTGTCTGTTCTTCTGTCTCATAGCTATCAAATTAGTTTCAAGGTAGATGTGTGTCATCCTTGTAAACTTAATCTTTTCTTGATCTTGAGTAGATTATCAAAATAATTACTTTTGTAATTATACCGCATGTAGATAATCTAACTCTACCAAGGGGCCCAGTGATGCTATAGCTCGTACAAAATACGAGGGACAATAGTACTTTTGGTAAACCATCACTTCCTTAGCTAAGCTATACACATGGAAGTGCTACCGTTATGATTGTTTTTTACAGACAATGTTAGATAACACTCACACATACACATCTCTTAGCTGGAACGATGAATACCTCATACTGTAGAACTTTACACTGAATGAAAACATTAATGACATGAACACAATTATATTTAATGTTTCATTCGAGGTCTATCAAATACCATGTTCCTAGAACACGTATCTATGTGATTAAAATGACATCTCATGTCTATGGTTTGTAAAACTGAACCATCTTTTAATCCATATACTAACCTAGTAATGGTTAATTAGTGTTCCTGCTAATTACCACGGTTAGTGATTTCTTAAGAATATATATTATCTTAATTATGGAGTTTCACAATTCCAGTCATGAACTCGAAATGATCCATAATACAATAATATTCAAGGCAACAAAATGATATATAATTAAACATTCAATTCATGAACAAAGCTTTATGATAAATTATCGTATTATTGACTTCTAGATTATTACAAACTAACATAAACAATAACAAATATTTATTGATAACATGTAACATATACACATACAAAAATATTCACTAGTAATATATACAGCTATTACTATTATCATTATTAACAGTGAATAAACAAGTATTCACAGTAACAATTTTACAATGAATACATCACTACCTGACAATTCAGATTGCCTGAGATCGATTTGATATCAATGGAAAACGCTTGCGATCGCTTGAGAGAACATGTACAAGACTGCCTAAGTCATGTACAACAACGTCGGAGAGATGAATGAATGATGTTGTCAGAGAGAAGATCGTGCAATGGATCAAGAGAGGAGTGCGCGATGGATCGCTTGAGAAATCACCTCTGATCGCCTGGAGAAGGAAAGCGCAGGGGAAAAGGAAATTTCAAAATTTCAAAAAAAGAAAGGTTAATAAATGAATTGGCGCCGCCAGTCCCTAATGACAGTTAATCTAAAATAACTTATTATTAATTATTGTCAATAATTGCTAAGTACTTTTGTTAGTTAGAAACAAGAGAACACTTAGAGAACGGGGGGACAATATAATTACTCTAATAATAATAATGTATTTTTCTGATTTTTTTCCGCCTCAAATCAGAGTAGCTATAAAGATGACATTTTTCTTCATTTCTTTTCTTGTCTCTACACTAGAAGCGTAAACGCATAGGATATTATCCGTTAATATCTAGATCCGTCTTTGAATTTATACAGATTCAGATATTCATATACAAATAATTTGCAAATATAAATGCATGATATACATATACGGTTTTATATTTCAAAAGCGGGTACAAATATGTATTCGTATTTTTAATTTTTTTTTAATATTTATTTGTGCGGATACAAATAATTATCTATATTTGTACATTTTTAATCCATTTGTCAGAGTCATATATTTTTAGAGAGGAATATCCATTTATTTTAGATAATTATCTGTCTCGATATTTTTAATTTTTCGGATATCTGCACAAGCAGATACCCGTAAATTTTTTATCTATTTGTTTTAGAGTTATATATTTTTAGAGAGGAATATTGATTTTATTGATTTTTTTTATTAAAAATATGGTTATAATTTTTTAAACGAGATATATATTTTGTAATTATGTAATAAGTTTAACACGAGAATTATTTTTTTTGTTCATCATAATGATCAACTATCTGAATTAATCCGTATTTTATGTTATTCTTATATTCCCATGAAAAAATAAAGTAGTGAATAATATATTAATTTTGTTACAAAATTAAATTAATGTTCAAATTATATTTGTATATGTATTTGTGCCAGGTTAATATTTAATATGTATAAGATAGGCTAATAAACAATCGATTGTTCCTAACATTTCGTGCAATCAAGTCGTTTTTCAATTTTTAAAGTCCAAAGATCGATCCAAACCGTTAGATGTGATCACCATATTAAAATGTGCTAAGAGACCAAATTTTACATTTTTTGAAATTTTTTTACTATTTATTAAGTTACTTTAAAAATCGTTGATCCAATTGTGACCTAACCAAACAGTAAAATCATAAGCTACCGTTGAATCAGCGATTTTCAAAGTAGCTTAATAAATAGTAAAAAAAATTCAAAAAATGTAAAATTTGGTCTCCTAGTACATTTTAATATGGATATCACATTTAATAGTTTGGATCGATCATTTGGACTTTAAAAATTGAAAAATGACTTGATTGCACGGGAGGCTAGAAACAATCGATTGTATATTAGCTAATATCCGTTTAATATTTTATTCGTATTAGTGCTTGTTTAATATTTAATTTGTATCTTTATTCAAAAAATGAAAACAGACCGTCCAATCCTGTAATTTATTTGCTAATGTGGCAATTAAGAAACTCTAATTTTGAGTTTCAGGGATGTGAGAGTTTAAAAACTTTCAGAGACAAAATTTCTAAAAATCAGTTAACAGTTATTTAGAAACTCCAAGAGTTTCAGGGATATAGATGCTCTAATATTTGCTCGACAACAAGTACAGTCACATAGATGTATCAGTATCATGTATGGGCGTCTTCTTGATGAGTGGTGCAATTATTGCTCATATTATAACCATATTTCACAAAAAGAATCCCTATCTTCCGCATTATTGCTCATATTATAATCAAGATTCAGACCAATTTAATCCCAAAAAATGTTTAATATTTGTGTCACCACAAATCAGATAGTCTAGATTCATTAAGCATTAACTCAAAATTCGGGTTAATGAAATGCAGAGGATACGAATTCTCAGAAAAGTGCATGGCAGATTTATTTATTTTTTTAAATTATAGATACAAAAAGATCCTTAGCTTAATTATTAAGTCGTGACGAAATGAATTTTCACATACTAAATAAACTCTCACATTTGACACTAGATAAATTAAAAAAGATATATAATTTTTGCATGTAAACGTATTATTTATGAAATAAATTGATTTGAACAGTATGTATTTGTTATTTGAAACGGATTTAATAGGTTTTGGAATTTGTGATATTTAGACTGAAATGTCACTGCTATCACGATAGTTATACTATATATTTTAATTGATTGAAGTGAAGCTATCTACTATACATAGTGTATATAATTATGTACTACATATCAATATTTTTATTTTCAAAATTCAAATAATCAATCTAAACTGTTCAACATGATTCTATATGAAAATGTACACTTACATGCTAAATTTTACATTTTTAGAATTTTTTACTATAAAAAATTCCTGTTCAAACTTTTGAATGATAAAATAAAGAATTAGGCTAATATGACACTAGTGTTATATAAAACTAAATAACACCACATCTTAAATCCTTAGATCTGCTTTTACTGTTCAAGCACTTCATTTTGTACGGATCTTAAAGCAGATCTAAAGATTTAAGATGTGATGTTATTTAGTTTTATATAACACTAGTGTCATATTAGCCCAACTCTAAAATAAATATAAATTTTGATTTACTTTTACACTTTTACGTACTAAAGATGTGAATTATTTTCACTTTATTTTTAGAGACGGACCTTCCGTGTTTCTTTTGGTGAAACTTTTGAATGATAAAATAAATATAAATTTTGATTTACTTTTACATTTTTACATACTAAAGATGTGAATTATTTTCACTTTATTTTTAGCGATGGACCTTCCGCGTTTCTTTTGGTGGGGGCCTTACGCGTCTCTTCTATTTGACTAAATATCCCACTAGTGGAGTGGAAATAAATCTTCTATTTGACTAAATATCCCAAATCTAACCTTTCACTTTTTAGAATGCACAAATCTCAACAAAACTTATTTTTATGCACGAATCTCTAGACAGATAAATGGATGGATATGGAATAACAGGGTCCTGCTATCTCTTTAGAATCACAGCAGATTTATTTCCCTAGTGGAGTTTGGTCTCTGTGTTGGCACCTACAAATATAAAATAGTCCAAACACTTTTTCCCAAACGCAACTCAGTTTACCAGTTACCAGTTACCACAACAATAATTCAAATTTCAAACCTGCTCTGGCAATAATAAAACAATAGTTTTATTTAAAGCCCTTGACAGAATAATATTTTTCTTCGTTTATCTTCCTTTGGTAATATCATAAATCCATTTTGTATACTGGTAAAGAGAACAAATATTTTATGATGGTAACATTGCTACTATATATATATATATATATATCTTATGTTGTATATATAATCTGAATACGGCAACAAGTTATTTTGAAAAATATAAAAATACAATGCGGTTTATTTGGATGTATTTTTATTATTCTTATTTAATATACTAAATATTTTTTTAAAGAAATAAACATAAGAGTCTAATATTGTCAACAGGTTTAAGACTCGGATGAAAATATTTTATATATGTGTGTGTGTTGTCAATAAATAAGAATAAAAAATAAAAAGTGCGACGAAAAGATTGAATTTTAGAAGAAAAATAAAAAAAGATCGAAACTTCAAAGGGCGTAACCAAAAGATTGAATTTTAGATCTGGAGATAAAATGGGAAGTGGGAGAGAGCGAACCCGTATCCTCTCAGGTATTGCACAATTATTGCAGAGAATCACTTACTTTACAGCTTGAGATTAAATTTCAACCGGCTTGGGATTCAGGTCACTATAGGGGGCTGTATTTTTGGATTTTGAGATTCGTGCCAAGTTAAAAGTACAGTTCAAATCTAGTAATTGTAAAAGATTTCCTTATCAGGTATTTGAGAGGATGTGAATTCGAGGGGAGTCTTCTGATTTGGAACAGTTATTATTGGTCCCACAGAGGAGCCGTAAATAACAAGAAGAGCTCCACCGTTGTAAATACTTTTCGGAAACAGGCAGTTTGCAACTTATAATTAAATAGCAAAATCAAATCAAATATTTCCTGTGAAATAATGAATATATCGTTATTAAGATTAAAATTACAATGTATAGTCCGAGCAACCACAAAGCTAAATATACCGAAATTTTTATTAATATTTAAAAAAACTATAAAATTTAACATTCTGCATTCAAATTCGGGAAAATGAAATCTGCTCAATCCGAAGAATAATATTTTTTCAAAATGGATACAATATTTTAGAATTTAAATATACTAAAAGGATAACAACATTTTCTTTATTTACTCAGAAGTGGTTTTTAAACCGAAATTAATAACTCAGATCCAAAGTATTTTTATTTTTTTTCCAATAACAAAACAAATATTTTAATTTATTACAGCCACTAAAAATCAAGCCTGAAAAATATTGATTCAGGTTATTTATTACATTTTTTCTAATAAATCAAATTATATAATATGTCATCTATTTTCAAAGATATATATAAAATATTTTTAATATTTCAATACAAAAAATAAATAAATTATAATATTTTATGTTTAATTAAAAAAAATCCAGAGAATTATTATCCGGAAAGTGAACCTTTGGATTTGGAGAATTATTCTTCGGAAAATAAGTCCAGGTCCTGGAAATTATTTTCTGAATTGGACAAAATCGGAAAAAATATGAAAACGGGTGAAGATTGTTAAATTTTGAAAAAAAAAAATTGAATATTAATAAAAATTTCATCATCACCAGCTTATAGTAAATATTTCATTTTTTTTGTCATATAAATATATCACTTATTTCAAAAATATTTAGTGATTTCTTAGTCCTTTTTGTTTCGTCACTAATCACTTGGATGATATGTTTCAGGTCAGTCTACTGTAACAATATTTGATGTTTTGTGCATGCTTAATTTGCCTAACTATATATGACAAAAATCTACATTTTAATAATTATAAAATTTTAAGGAGCCAAACGATACTAGCATTTATTGCCATTCTTTTCTTTCTTTTTTCTAAATAAAAAGTGGAAGTCTAGCCTATCAACTTTCTTTAAACTCCTATTTGTACAACAGAAGATTTCTTCACCCAGTAATTTTCGAACTCACAACCTTTTACATAAGAATCATTTGTCTTTACCACTGTATCAAAAACATATAAAAAGTTGGTTCTCATTTATTGCCATTCTTACTAACTCCATTTAAAAAAGAAAAGAAAAAAGAGATAGGTTCTGCCGATTTTATTAAAGAAATAAAATTATACAATATTTTAAGATCATCAAGCTTCTGATACTAACAAAATAGCTAATAAAATTTAGAATCAAACCAACAAACTAAACTAAGGTAATTTCATCATAGACCTACAAATAAACCAAATTACAAAAAAGATTAAATTGTCCAAAAACAGCCAACACTAAGAATATCCCAACAATATCTTCTAACCATCATCAACATCAAAACCCCAAAAAAAAAAAAAAAAAATCCTTCATTGATTAATTTGCCCCAAAAAAAAGCAATTTTCCTATTTATTTTGTTTGTTTTCATTTCATTTTTCTTAGATTCTCTATCTTAATTGTCATAATTGGCAAATCTCAATTTCATGATGAAGATTTAGAAAACAAAAAGGTCCCAATGAATTATTTGTTCTTAAAGTTGAATGCTTTAGTGAAAAAATTCGTAAAATATTTGTCAGACTTGACATATATCTTTTTTCTGTTAATATAATGCTTTGAACATGCAAGCACATGATATTATGTTGGTAATAAACAATTGCGGGTAGCAAATATGTAATTAAATAATTTTAATTTAGTTTCTCCACCGCCCATAGAGCCGTAGACAAATTCTCTGTCTTTCAATTCCTTCCAATCAGCACATGATAAAGACAACCCCTGGAAACCCACTAATCCATTGGCGCTAGCTCCCATATAAAAAGGCCCCTCAAACCTCGGCAAAAACTCAAAACAAAACCACCCCAAAAAAAGAATTATTCTTAAATAAGTTAGAGATGTTTTCCATGGGTTTCAGTTATGCGCAACTTCACATACAGAAAGAGAATTGCAAGCAAAGGATAAATCAGATTCAGATAGAGAAAAAAAAGAAAACAGGAGAGGGAGTTGCAAGCTCTTTCCAACTCAATTCTTTCAGTCTATGTAAAGCGAAGAAATAGATCTATAAATAGCAGCGAGGTTGTTTTTTTTCTTGCGTGTTTCAAGAATTCGATCGAGGTTTTGTTTTGTTTTGTTTTGTTTTGGAAGAAAAAAACATGTAGGCAAGATCTCTCGAGTTCCTCATCATGGCAATGTTATGTTTTGATGAAGTTTAGTAGTGTCTTAGCTAGTTTTGTGTGTATGTATATACTAATATATGAATTACAAGTTTTAAATAGCTTATTACCTGAATATATGTTTGGAATTTAGTTTTTGAGTTCTGAGGCAACGCGAGTTCGAAAATTATTCCTCAGTGTTTGAGTTTGAATGCCCACCGTCCGATCAAAATTCGGATCAAATCGGTTCACATCTATATTGCATTTTTAATTAGTGATAAATTTTGTACTCAATAATCAGGTCAAAATTCAATTGCATGTTGCAATGAATGAACAGAGGTCATCTTTTATTTATTTATTTTGGTAAACATGTTGAACGACAATTTATCACATGTAGAATCTTCAAAAATCCATGAATAAACAAGAGGAAGGGAGGAGAGTGAGAGAGGAAAACGAAGGGGGCCACAACAACAAGTTGTCAATAATTTTGAAACAAAAAAATATTTTGTTTGATAATTTCAGAAGGCAGGCCGCAGGCCCTTTTATATTCATGTTTAAATAAAAATATATATATATGCTCCTGTATACTGTGTTGGAGTTAAAATTTAAAATTATGGAAATGAAATATATATTGAGAATCAATTATATAAAAAATTTATGTTGAAAATGATAATCAATTTATATCCATAATATTTTACTCTAAATTATATTGCAAATTATACATAAATGTAAAACTTAAAAAAAAAAATAGAGTTTAATTGATCTCATTCATTGTACTTAAGTCTGTCCCTGCTTATACACTAAACCCTAAATTACATTTTGATGTATACTCAAACAGTATTTAAATTATTTATATATAACTTGATTATAGATCTATCTAAATTATATAGAATTTGATTATTAAAATATCTATATGTTGGGGCCAAACTAGAAAAATTAGATTGAGAGGCCAAAAGCATCTTGTGTTTGTTGGTTTTTAAAGACACCTAGAGGGATTGAATATGGTACTTTTAATATTTTAATCTTAGTATATTCACTTAATTAAAGTTGTTCTTAGCAGAAACAAGAAAACTTAAGTTAATCAAGTTTGAGTAAAATAAATAGATAAATTAAGAGATACTTGACATGTGAGATGATTACGGAGTTTGATACTAATGCCTACGTCTCCGGAGCTTCCTGACTTTCTTGATGACGCATCTTTATTTACTTAATGAGAAATGAGTACAAGATGGAACCGGTGAGCCCTTACAAACGTTGGGAAGTCATTGAAAGATATGTGTTTTAAAAGTTATCATTTTTGTAATGATTTATGTATTGTTCATGATTTTGAATATTATTAATATTTATGTTCCTTGAGATTAATATGTTATATTTTAGAAGTGTTCAAGAAAATGCACTTGGTCTTGAACCATAGAACTCTTAAATGAGAAACATATAATCCTAAAAAATATGTTCACAATCGTGGTAATTAAAAAAAGAAACATTAATTACCAAGGAAAATTGTCATGTAGATTAAAGTACATTGAAGTTCTATAAATGTTGATAATGGATTATCATTTAATTATATGAATATATAAAAATGTGTATTTTATATATTGAACATGAACTAAATGAATGGAACATTATATGGATTGTGTTTTGTGTCATTAATGTTTTCATTGTGTCTTTAGAATCTTAGATATGAGATGTGTAGGTTTTTCACATAAGAAGTTTATAATGTGATTGCTATTTAAATACTACCTTATGATAGGAATAAAATAGTAGTTCGTTGTATATAACTTGTGCGGGGGAAATCTATATGTTAATATTATCATTGTCCCTCAATTTGAGTTATGATATTACTGGCCCCCTTGGTAAAGTGGAATTATATCGCATGCAATATAACTGATGTAGTTATAATTATAATTCACTTGAGAAACCAAGAAAACGAATATACTGCAAAAATGACACGATCATATTTTGCATATTATTCATAATATCATATGACAAGGATAGACATGAAATTAGTGGATTGAGTAAATGATTAATATGTTATTTGGATAACTATAATGTAATGAGAGAACCTCTTATAATCAATAATATAAAGTTTTATATTATTGCCAATATGACATAGATCCTCTATACGGTCACACCAACTGAAGAGAAACAACAAATATTTTACATTTCATAGTGATGTATAAGATAAAATACATGAGATGAAATGCTAAAATAAAATGTCATAATATGACATGCTTAGATCATAAATAAATTTGTGAAATTATGCAAATATTATTTGGTATAATGTTTGAATACATTATAAGAATAATATAAATATTGTATAATAGAATAATATGAATAATATTATTTGTTCATAAATTAATTTATTGAACCAACCATAAGATGAGATTAAAGAGAGCATGAGATGGCTAAACAAGGCTACTGGCATTTGTGTAATTGATTCAAACCTTACATAAAGGGTTGCCCTAACCCTTGCCTATTTAAGGGGGCTCATTTGGGAGAAAAATATACTAATTTTCTGCCTATAACCCTTGCCAAAATCAGCCTCTTTGAGAAGCCACGTTTTTCCTTTCTCCTTGACCGAAAGTTGAGAAGCTTGCTCTCTCATCTTCTCTTGTTAGGTTTAGCCACCAAGAAATCAAATAGTTTGTTGATTTAAAGATCAAGAGGTGGTTGTATCTAAGTCTTGAACTCCACATCCATCTATCTAAGAGGTGTGGTATTTCGTTGTTTAGGTTCAAGGTGAACCAAGAGGTGCTTCCAAGAGAACGGCGGTTCCAAGAGATCTAGAAGGAAAATCGACTTCCCTCTAACAAGAGATTTGACAATCTCTTTAGGTATGAATTCTTATCTCATCTTATGTGAGAAATAAATTTATTTAATTTTATTTGAAGCACATGAGATGGTAGAAGAATTTATTTAACGTAATATTGCTTGCAATTATCATACAAATAAGATCCGTTGTGTATTGAGCCAAGTGGTGATAGAAAAAATTTTAAATTCTCACCATATATATACACATGAAATCCCTACAGTCATATGGCCTCGAGCACGGAATTGGCTCACAAGAAAGGTTCAAGTACTCAAAACAAAGAGTAGAACTCATACAAATTACTCTAGTTCTTACAATAAATTGAGTATAGGTGGTGGAGTATGCTTGAGATTGTTGATTGAATATTGAAGTTGTGTGCACAAGCAACAATGGAGTTTTCTATATCTGAAAAGAATTCAAAATTTTGCAATTGTGGGTGACTAGAATTAGTTATCAAATCTAGATTTTGTTCTTATTTATAGAAAGAGAAATAAAATAAGGTAACTGGCATCAACCGTTGCAACAGTTAACCCCAGTTAACCGGTTTGACTACGCTAAAAACCCTAACGCTTGTTAAGCGTTACAACGGTTGGTACAATGGAACTCTGGATATTTTTGGGGTCCAAATTGAGTTATTCCGTTGCAATGCCCAATTAACCGTTGCAACGAAATAAATCAATTATGCTGTGGAATTTGGTATTTGAATTGTTCCGTTGTAACGCTTGATGTAAATTATATAAATCTCAAGCTTACTTTGCCAATTTTACAGATTTTTAATTAACCCTAATCTTGAGCTGATGCTTCTCAATCCATTCTTCAATTTACCATGACTCATCCTTGATATTTATAGCAATTGTACTTGTATCCTTGATGTGTATAGTAATTTATATCATCGTGAACCTGCATAATATCTCAAGAGAAAAAAACCATAAAATTCAACAAATATATATTTTGCAAATCTAGTCAAATAGACTAAGTAGATTATTGCATAGTCAACAGTGTTATATTAAGATCCACCCATTTCTTTAACAACAACAACAACAATAATAATAATAATATGAAAATAGTTTAACAGTGTTATCTTAAGATCCACCCATCTCTTTAACAAAAAAAAATATCGCGAATAGCGTAGCTATAGCAGAAGCTATGGTACCAGTGCACAACATTTTTTTTTATATAAATGTAATATATTTCTACAAATTATCAACATTATCTAAAGTCCTATCAAACAATAAATAACACTAAATCGATTAAAAAGTTATATTGAATCAGTATAAAGTCTAAATTGCCTGCCCGGGACTAGTCCTACTGCAAGACAGCGGTGTCCAGGGTGGCCGTCTTTCCAGCACCTTCCACACTTGAGGGGGTTGCGGCAGACGGATGCCGTGTGACCCGTTCAGCAGCAACGGAAGCAACGTCCTTTCCATTCTGAAAAGGCCGGGGATGGGGGGAATCTCAGGGTCGTGGGGCTATGGGGTGAAGTGTAGACAGTTTGTGGTATTGGAGGTGGTGTTTTGATTGGCTGGTGATTGGTGGCTGTATTTAGTTTGGGTGTTGGCTGTAGGTTGAGTTGGGAAGGGTTTGGTGGGTTGAGAGGGGTGGCTACAGCCATGGCGAAGGTCAGGTCTGAGGAGTAAGGTTTGTAGGGTTTAGCCTTGGCTGGTGAAGGTGGGTGGTTGTTGCTCCAGTTGTCTGGGTATCTCCGGCGTCTTTGCACGAGATGCCATTCGCCTTGGCTCTGCTGTGCTCCGCTCTTCATTTCGTCAGTAATTTTCAACACGAGAATTGGCTCATCCGACGAATTAAAAACTTGTTTGGTACAATTTCAATAAAAAAATTTCTCAAGTTGGCAGCCACTGCCAACTACTCAAAAAAAAAAACTCAAAAAAGAATCTTTTGAGTTAATACATCTGAACCGTCCGATAAGCTTTAAGAGTCGTGCGAGTTAGATCCACACAAATATTAAAGATACCTATGTTATAGGCATAAGCCGGATGAGCTTCGTTTTCAATCAGACGGTCCATATGCATTGACTGAAAAGATTCTCTTTTGAGTTAATGCAGACGATGCGGAGTTGCGAACTCCTCATCTGACAGGCACATGAGAACACGACACGATTTAGTCCAATACGACACAGGAATTTATTCACTAACAATACATATCATAATAATAATCATTTTGTTAAAATTATAGTAGATTTGGAGTTTATCCTCTCCATTACTGTAAAAAGATTTCTTTCACATTATGATTTAAGATTAACTCCCAGCCGCTTTGAGATTCAGACTAACAAAGGAGACAGTATTATTAGGCTTTGAGCTATTTGATGTTTGGATGGAGCAAAAGTAGCACCAATTCACTATTTTTTGTTTGTCCTATATAGATTAATTCACTATTCTACTAATTTAATCAAAAATTGAATTAGTTACTATTTTTAAACTTGAAATTAGCTCTAATTTAAAAATAACACTATTCTTTTGAAATTATAATTGCTCAAAAATTAGAGATTCTAAATTCCTCTCACAACTTTATAGTTTTTGTGAAATTAAAAAAAAAAAAAAAAAAACACACACACACACAAAGCAAACATTAGTGGGTGCTTTGAACAAAAGCTAGTGCCAACTGCCAAGAGCACGCTTAAAGGATACCTAGCTGCCGAGCTGCTGTGCACATGAACCTCCACACGAATGAATGAACAACCGTTGACTCCAATTCAGTTCCTCTACAAGACTACACCCGTCCGGGCTACGGAGTCAGGATCTCAAGTGTAAATGCATGAAAGTCATGAACTTCAATCTCGAACGTATGATTACTACGCATGGACGGGACCCAATAAAAAATTGAGATAGGCAAGTATTTACTTCTGAATTTGAATTTTTATTTTTAATTCAGTATTAATTGTTTAGTATGTCTATTTCTGAAATGAGGTAGTGTCTACTTCTGACCTAAGCTAGTCTGATTCTTGAACCAATTCCTTTTGTGCTTTGCTCAATTTTGCATATTTTATTTTTTTATGACTATGACGATATATTTTGTAAATATAATGAGGGAGAAGAAGAGAACAAGAAACGTTTGACGATAAAACATATCATTACAATTCTAAGAAAATTGACTGAAAAAACTTTTTCAACGTATTATTATTCAATACATATATTTTAGTTAATTTTTTTTCTAAGTTTTAACTTCAATTTGCTAATTTGCTAAGAATAGTTCCACTTTAAACTGTACCAAACAAGTTTTTAATTAGCATAGAAAAAAATATTTCAATACGGTCAATCGATTTCATGATTATAACATGTTTTTAATAAACATAATTATAGAGATTGAGTTGCAATTGTGTACCTGATAAATTAATGGGTTTGAACCCGATTAGTGCCTTACCCTGATAGAAATTCTGGATCTGCTTTTGAATGTATGGAGCGCTATTAAAATCAATTCAGTCCAAACTTGTAATGTACGGATTGTCATTAAAATCAATTTAGTTCAAGCTTATAATGTACGGAGCATTACTAAAATGTACTACTATATAACATATATATATCTAGAGGGGGGAATCCAATTACACTCTTTTTTGGTGACACCGGATTACACACTATGTTTTCAAAGTCCAACAATTGATCCAAACCATTCAACATGATGAATATGTTAAAATGTACTAGCAGATGAAATTTTATATTTTTATGAATTTTTTTACTATTTATTAAGATGAGTACAAAAATTTAATGATATGAAAATAATGATTTTGTAAAATACTTAATAAATAGTAAAAAAAATTCAAAAAAATATAAAATTTGATCTGTAAGGACATTTTAATAAATTCATCATGTTGAAGGGTTTAGATCGATTATTTGGAATTTGATAACTTAAAAAATAAAGAGTGTAATTCGGTGTCACCAAAAAAGAATGTAATTGGATCCCTCCTCATATATCTACTCAAACTAAAAAAAATAAATGATTAATTAGGTTAGGCGACATGAATTTCCGGACTACATGCACAATTTGTCGACTCAAAATTATTATGGAGAGTCTACTTGAGATATGACAAATCTGCTATTATAAACTTGGAACTTTTTTTAGTAAAAATTGGAGGTCAAATAATTTTATTTTATTTTATTAAAGAATCTCAGTACACCTGACAATTTTTTAGATATTATTCTTAAGAACTGAATATGCATCTTTCTGAAGATATCATTATTTAATATTCATAAGAGATAATTATTTAAATTTTAAATTGCAATCTCTCATACGGAAATACTAATTTTGTAAGTAAATAAAAAGCCGATTCTTCTCTAAACATAAACGTTGTACATGTTCATTAAAAAACAAATAAATTTATTTGTGTATAATGTATATTCGTGTGATGAAAATAGAATGTAGTATAGAGTCTATTGCAACATTTCTGTTAATTCGATCATATTTCAAGTTACACAATTACTATTGACAATTTAATCTTCAAATAGTATTAAATAGTCTAATTGCAATAATAAGATTTTGTGTGATGATTATATAACATACATTAACTTTATGCAAACATATACAATATGAAAACATTTGCAACCTTTTATGGTGTTAGATATATTTAATCAATTATCCGGATCTTAATTTCAAGCTACACTATGAAAACCGACAAATGCTAACTATATATTATCAATTGGACAGGTTCTATACACTCACAGTAAATATTGTCTTTGTCATTAGATTAAAGATTAATTCTCGATTATAAATGTAAACTCTATATACTCTACTAGTCTTTTTTAAACCTGTCATCAGGGGTGGATCCACTGTAGCATGGGGGGGTCAGTTGCCCCCGACTGGATTTTCAAAAACAGTGCTAAAAATATACTTTTCGGACCTCTGCCCCTCTTTGAAATTCAAATTGCCCCCCTGTAGCCCATTTTGGAATTCCAATAGACAGAACGAAGCCCATATAAACTCTGAGCGAAAACAAATTAGCGGAGCCCAAATAGGTGTTGATCCCAAATAACGAAAATTAGTTGAACCAAAATGTTTTTATTTTATTTTTTTGAATTCAAAGGCAGAAGCTGCCAAGTTGAACCAAAATGTTAATTTCAAATTCCCTATAAATGTTGAATTGTTAATTTTTTTCAAGTAATTTAGGATTTTTATTATATTGATTGGTATTTTTTTTGTTATGTTGAATTGTACTCAATAAGCTATTTGCATCCAATTATTGTCTCGTCCTGACAAAAATTCTGCATTCGCATTGTGCATAAAACACGCGTTATTAAGACTTGAGATGTGTCAAGTTTGAAAAACAATTAAGAAGGACAAGCCTGTTTGTCCTATGATCATATTTTCTCTCTAAATCGTAAGTTGGTATCTAAACTCATTTAGAATTGATATATAAATTTAACCCTAAACAAGAATTGATACCTAAACTCTTTTTTTGTGAATTTTGATTGTTTTTGTGCAAGTCATATGCTTAAATTTTGTATTTGTTAGAAAAATGAAGACAAACTCTTAATTTCTGTCCAACTTCAACAATACTTGACTTTCTGACTTTTTTTATTTTAGGAGAAAGAATTTGATTGTCCGTTCTGAAAGTTTATAATAAAAAGAAAAAGAAGGCGCATGTGAAAAAAAGAGAGGTTAGTTGAGAGTTGGTTGTGGATATTACTTATTATTGCAACTTTTCTTGGCAAAAAAGTTATTCCCAAAAACAAAAATTGCCAGAAATTTATAAAAAAGAAATCCCATACTCACATGCGCCAATTATTGACCCTTTTCAATGGTTATATTGGAATTTGGAAGGACCAGTTGCAGCATGAAGGATGAGAAATTTTTATTTAAGAAAATATTATAAAATAATAGAGAAAAGAGAAATAGCACCTGAAAAGTTTTATGCATAGATGGATCAGAAATTCCACTGGTTTCTTTTTCTTTTCTTTTTTATTTTGTCCGGTTGTCTTGGATCTTCTGTAGTCTTTAGTTTTTACTCCATCCATTCACATCTAAATTTTAAGGTATTCTTCTCTTTTGTCCTATTATTTTATAATCATTTCTACAAATAAAAAATTCACAAGAAGTACACTTATATGATTGACGCATCATTAATAAGCCTGGCTGGTATAATATTAGTATCATTTTAGTCTATATAACACCAACTCCAAAACTCATCGAATTAACTTCAAATGGTGAATCCAAATTGATCAAACCGATTTACTTCATTAGTTGTGCATTTGCATGTAAGATTTATAATTTTTTGAATTTATTGGTATCAAGTAAAACAGTCAAATATGTGAGTTTTTAAGTTAATTTTAATACATTTATTTTTTAATATTTTTACCGCTTAACTTGATACTAAAACTCGAAAACATAAAAAATTGCATGTAAACACATTGCTCATATATTAAATTGGTTTGAACAATTTTGATTAGTCGTTTGAAAGTCTATTCAATTAATTTTGAAGTTACTGTCATGTGACACCGATGTCATACTAGTTAAACTCATAAGTACACTTATCTAAAACTTTTGCATTTAATGAGAAGTCTAATTTTGGATTCTAAAGTATAAATATGGTGATATCATTTGCGATAGAAGTGAACTTAGTATTGATTTAATTTTTCCGAATCACAAGCTTAACTTACAGAAAAATTAAATTGGCTACAAGTAACAAATTTGAATCGTCAATCTTAATTTATTTGACTAATTATGTAATTTGATTATAATTCTATTCGTTAATTTATTTTCTATAGAACTAAATAGTTGTTAAATTAAGATGTCAGGTGGTATTTCTAAGTTTTAATCAAAGTTCTAAATAGCGCGCGATAACGATTTCGGACTAGAAAAGCTGTAGCGCTCTATTTCGCACTATAACAGTGATATATGACCATAGTGTTATTTTTTTCTTTAATTATGTTGCTATGATGCGATAAACATTATTTAAACGTTTTAACGCATTTAGGCACCAGAGGCCAGAACCACGTGAAAATGGCACCTTGCTAGCTGGCGCGGAGATGGAGATGGAGCAGTATTGATTCCCAACCGGATCCTCTATAATAGCACAGTCTATCAGTAATATTTGGGAAGTTAATTTAATCTGGAGAGTCTATTTCAGATCAGACAGTTGGCGTTACACTTCATAAGGTGGTGAAGGTCTCTACAGCAGATGACCGAACTTGACTTTTTTTTTTTCTTCTGACGTTGTCATCGGTCATCGCACTGAGAAGCTTAATCCGGAATTCCGGATCCATATTCTCTGTTTTTCAGCGCACTGTGAAGTGTGAATCATTCATTAGGCCATGTTTGGCTCACGAGTAAGAGACTAAGATGTGGAGTTTTGTGAAGTGTGAATCATTTATTAGGTCATGTTTGACTCAGGAGTAAGAGGTGGAGTAAGAAATGGGTTATTTTGAAATAAGTTATTTCAAAGTAAGTTATTATATACTTTATTTATAGAGTTTATTATCATAGATATGTGTTTGTTTTTCAACATCTTACTCTTTCATATAAATTAATTTAATTCACAACAAAGTGTAAAATATGAGAAGTAAGATGAAATAAGCAATTTAATTCTCATTAACTTTACTCCATAACCAAACATGACCTTTTTAATTTATATTGATATTAAGTATTAAATATCATATTATGAAAATTAAATTTTTTCTGTGAAAATAGTGTTGCATGGAGGAGAATGCGAATGAGTTCGAATCCCTCTCGAGCAACTCAAATTTTGAGTTTGGATCCGCACCGTCTGACCATACTGAACCAATTCGATCCGAAATAAAATGCGTTAACCCCTTTATTATTAGTATCAGAGCAGACCAGATGGTTTAGATCCAAACTCAAAACTTGAGTTAGGCTTATTTGATTATGGGTTAAAGTTAAGGCATAATGAGTTGTTTACTCTTAAGTTAAGATGACTCAAGTTATTTTTATTTGGTTGTGACTTAAACTTAAGTCATGACTTAAATTATTTTTGTTTGTTTAGAGCTTGTTATTTAAGTTGTGTCTTTTTATGCGTGAGTTGTTTAGAAAATATATATTGTTGTATTTAATATGACAATCTGGTTAATATAGTGTATTTTTACGGCCAACAAAAATTTATATCTATTTGGTTTATTTATCTGATCTTATGCATTTGATAACGATTAATAATTTTTAATTACAAACTAATTAAAAAAAATATAGATGTTATAAATTTGCTGTAATGTCACCATTAGTCCAATTTTGAAACTGGTTAGATGGACAAAAATTATGTTCATGCCTATAGGACAAAAGTTTAAACGTAGACTATTCCATAGAAAAAAAATATACAACTGAACATTTATAAAATATATTAAATAAAACGAGTAGAACTAGGGTGTTCTTAAACTCATCAAAGTATTTGGTGAGCTTAACTCAAAAACTTACCAAATCGGGTTTAAATGATGAATCCGAACTATTGGAACCTGCCTATTTTACGTGTCACGCGTCTACATGTGAAATTTTTAAACATTCAAATTAGTTTAGTATAAAGTCAATCGGTCAAAAAATGTTCAAAAAATAAATGCACTAAAATTAATTTATTAACCTTCTAATTTTGACCGATTGACTTTATACTAAACTAATTTGAATGTTTAAAAATTTCACATGTAGACGCATCACACGTAAAATAGGCGGGTTCGAACGGTTCGAATTTGTCATTTGAACCCAATTTGATGGGTTTTAGAGTTAAGCTCACCAAACACTTTAGTGAGCTTAAAAACACCCTAGTTCTACTCTAAATAAAATTATAACTACCTTAAAATTACAAAGCAACAATATCGAATTTATATACTAAAAATACATAGAGTCCACTATCATAGACATGTGTTCGTTTTTCAACATCTTACCCTTTCATATAAATTAATTTAATTCACAACAAAGTGTAAAATATGAGAAGTAAGATGGAATAAGCAATTTAATTCTCATTAATTTTACTCCATAACCAAACATGACCTTTTTAATTTATATTGATATTAAATATTAAATATCATATTATGGTTCAGTACGGTTGGACGGTGCGGATCCAAACTCAAAATTTGAGTTGCTCGAGAGGGATTCGAACTCATTCGCATTCTCCTCCATGCAACACTTCACAAAATTAAACGTAGACTATTTCATTTTGAGTTCGAACTCAAAAGTTTAAACGTAGACTATTTCATAGAAAAAAAATATACAACTGAACATTTGTAAAATATATTAAATAAAATTATAACTGCCTTAAAATTACAAAGCAACAATATCGAATTTATATAATAAAAATACATAAGGTTTTAGAATTAAAAAGTAATATCAATAATAATAATAATAAAGAATAAACTTCTTATTTCGCTCACGATAGATTAATTTATTTCTCCTTAAAGTAATTTCTTATCCAACTTATTCCAGCGTAATTTATTTATATTCACTCACTATTCAACTCGTGAGTGAAGAATAAATTTCTTATTCGCTTTTTAAGCAACAATCAAACAAAGGCCTTACATTACATGCGAAGATGCGAATCCGCTTACACAGCGAAGCATGATAACACTGTTCATTGGCAGTCCCACGTGCTTTCATTTTTGGATCGGTTGTGCATCCAATGCAAAGCCACAGAGTATTTCGGGTTCTCTGTGCCAGCTTCGGATCGTATATAATGCGTAACAATTGAGTGATTGTGATATGAATCCAATACACTTGCACAAATCACAATTTTATTTTTCCAAGTAATTTGTTGTATGGTTCTTGTCAGTTAAGTTAATGATGTCAATTCATGAAGATGATTTTAAAATTTGATGTTCAAGACGTACTGTAATATAGCTATCGTTAATATTAATTGAATTGTTCTTTCTTGAGGTTGTGCTTGTTGAAATTAGTGTCATTAAAGTACACTTGTACTTAATGTGAATTTTTTCTTTTTGATGAAACTTTCTAATAATTGGTATTCATAACATTGAAATCCTCTCTAAGAATTACAAGAATAATTTGAAGCTTTGCCTAATTAATTTGTTAGAATTGCTTTCATTTTTTATTCAATAATAGAGATAGATGTTATTCCTGCTTGAGGAGCTTTATTTCAATAATAAAGAATATGAATATAAATTGCTGTTGTTTTTTGGGAATAACATGAACATGTTATTCTGATTCCAACTGTTCAAACTTTTTTCACATGCGAATTTCAATGAAAAAAGTTTTTTAAAAATAACAGTATATTTATTTCAAAAAAATAGATACTGTAGATATCAGCTGGGAGTGCCTTTATTTATTTATTTATTTTTTTAAGATAAAGTAGAGCGAGCCCACCAACTTCATTCAGCAGAAGAAAAATAAATTAATACTGCAAAATTACAGGAAAAAAAAAAAAAAAAAACTTACTGCGACTGCTGAACCAAAAGATTCCTTCTCAATTGATCCGTAACCTCATCTCGACATGTAAAAACTGGTACGGACAAGTACAACGCATGCTTTAAAATATAAAATATATGATATTCATATATACTCCAAAATTTACAGGGTGTCCCCATTTAAAATTTCTCCGCTTGAAGCATAACTTACGGGTTACTACAGTAAGGGTTGACTAGTTTTCTGTCGTCAAACAAATATTTTAATTATTAAGCTAGAAGAAGAAAGCAATATCAAGTACGCAGATGGATGTGGTTCATGCCGTACATGGCCGAATATATCAAAGATTCGGATTAGTACTGAGAATGAGATGTGAACTTCCGTCCTTTGTGAAAATACCAAGTTACCAACACGTCTAATCCCCAATCACAGTAACTTCCAACTTTTAGAAACTACTGGTACTTCAAATTCTTGGAAATTGTTCTGACTATTGCTCTTGAGAGAGGACATATCAAATCCTCCCTCAGTTTTCTCTGGCATCAGAGGAAACAGAGATATCCAGTTATTAATTATTTTTCGAAAATATAAAAAAGGAAAAATAAAAATAAACAAGGAATATATGCCCAGTCGTCACATTGATCAGTGTTATATAAAACATTTTGCCAATTTACGGGGCAAGAAAATACAAACTTTATATAAATTTATACTTCAACTTTTCCCAGTAAATTAAAGCGTTTGTTGTAATTATATATTTGATGCTATTTTTATTTTCCTTGTTGTTTAAGACTCCGATTGCAGGATTTTGCCTCTTTTTTTTTTCAATCCAGACTGGAGAAAAAATTGAAAAATAGCAAATAGAAATTTGAATTTGTTTGGCGGCAGTATATATATATATATATTTTTAAGGAACACCAATTTCCAATTATTCCAAATTCATAATGCATCCTTAATATATCAAGAGGGCTACAACCTGGCTACAAGTGATCAAGCACGTGATTCGTCAGCGGGATGACTTGGTACCTCCATTTTCCTTTTCGCTGGAGAGTTCATTTCCTATCCTTCCCTTGACCGCAAAGATTAAGAAATTATTGGTTGATCCTGGAGCAATCACTAAACCGGTTCCATCACACTCTGTAAAGTGGGCTCAGATTAAAGAACAAGACACAATTCACAACAAAGGCCTGGTTACCAACGGTCACCGACACATTGGTCCTACTCGTCTTTGAAAATAGTGCATAGTGTATGTAGACTTGTAATTGGAGTATCCTATGATCTTTCAGTCCGCATTGTCTGTATTAACTCAAGGATGCTTCTTTTGAGTTAATACATATTGACCGTCCGATTGTAAACGGAGCCCATCTGAACCCTGCTTAGAACATAGGGGTCTTTACTATTAGTGCAGATCTACTTCACACGAACCATGAAGCTAATCGGACGGTCCATATGCATTAAGTCAAAAGATTCCTTTTGGAGTTAATGCAGAGGATACGAATTTAGGTTTGCACAATCCCACTAAACTTGCAGTAAATCCGAACTAATTCAATAATAAAGGGATTTGGCGGGACGTCGCTTTTGTTAAATAGTTTCTCTCTCCTCTCTTTCTCAACCGGAGCTCCCCGTTTCTCTCTGTAGAGCTACTGCTTGATCGAGTAATAAAACCGCAGAATTAGTAAAAAAAAAAATTAATCGAGTCACTTCTCTGTCGCTCTTCGGTCGCGCCACATTCGCTTGCGCTCGAAGCACTAGATCTCGTGTGTTAGGTACGATGGCGACGTCTCGCTCTTTCTCTTTCTCTCTCTCTCACTCGTGTTGTCAGTATTGGTGGAGAGGTTTAGATCCCTTCTTCGAGATACCTTTCTACCTGCATTTTAGTTGTAGATGGTATTGGTATTGGTTATAGTCCGGATCAATTGCTATTGCATGTAGATTTTGTTGAATTTTGATTTCAGTCTCATAGCCATATTCAATACTGGGAGGTATGCAATTTTCTCTTCGATTGTACTCCAATCAAAGGTTCATTTTGGTTATTGAATCGTTTCTATTTACAAATTTTCTGTCCGAACTTATCATTTTGATTTATCTGCTAAGCCAAAAAAAAAACCCGGAGGTTTCTTCTCTCAAGGGGAGCGATTTGGTAATCGCTTTTGTCCTATTTGTGAACAGTTATACTTGCATTTTTTGATCTATTTATTTTATGTTTTAATATTTTGGGAAATCATAACCTATTATATATACTGAGTAGGAATGTGTGACATTTTTACAGTAACTACAGAAAATACGTTTATTTATAATCTGTTTTCTTCTATTACATATTTTAGCTTCTTGGCTCCTTCAATAAGTAAAAATACTCAGATGAACAAAGTACAATTATTGACAATTTTCTTTTCTATAATCTTTTTCCGTAGGGTACTAAGCTGTACTTCATCCTTTGCACATGGGTACAGGTGATTAAGGAGATCCATTTTGCTTTATAGCAGCTGATTAGCTTGATTAGAGAAAAATGTCAAAGGTTCACAAATGGAAAGTTGAAAAGACAAAAGTTAAAGTGGTTTTTAGATTGCAATTTCATGCCACCCATGTAAGCTCTCCCTTCAATCCCATTGCTTTTACTTAATATTATCTAAGCACATGGTTTGCCTTTTGGAGACTGATTTAATGTTCTAAAGTAGTTTTGTAGTAACCATTATATGTTCTTTTAGAATTCTTTTCTCATTTTGTTTGTTTGAACATTAGTAACAGTTTTTTTTTTTTGGATTAAAATGCCTAGTAACAGTTTAATTGTGCAATTCGTTTGATGGCTCTCCACATGGTTTTTTGTTCCCTTTAGATTATTTTCTTCCTGTTTAAGCTCATACAAAAGTTTTAACCTTTTGTTATAAATAAAAAGCAATGTATAAGCTTCAATTAACGTAAGTTTTAACTGATGCTTTGGCGATTAGATGCAAAGCAAGAAGTATTTATATGATATAGCTTTTCTTGCATGTGTAAATTTGAATTTGCTCATTGTTGCACTGTGTTCCAGTTATTGTGAATTTGCTCATTGTTGTGTTATTTTGGACAAAGCTCTTCACAGGAATCAACAAACCATAACTAATTTTTGGTTGACATGTAGTCCATTCTTGTTAAATGTATTGATGAACCTACTGGTATTTATGGATTCCTTGTTTCAGATACCACAGACAGGATGGGACAAGTTATTTTTGTCATTCATCCCAGCTGAGACGGGAAAAGCAACTGCCAAGACAAACAAAGCCAATGTCCGAAATGGCAATTGCAAATGGTCTGATCCCATTTATGAAGCCACTAGGCTCCTTCAGGATGTCAGAACCAAAAAGTATGATGACAAGCTTTACAAGCTCATTGTTGCAATGGTACTCCTCTTTCTGACCCAACCTGTATATTGTTTGGTTGAATCTTTTGTTCTGATGAAAGACTTAGCTTCCAATTAGCCAAAATATTTCGTTCTATTAAGAGAAACTTCTTTGTTGAGATTTTGAGAGAATGGGTAAATTTATATTTTTCAAACATTTTCTGCCATGAAATCTGTAAGGAGCAAAATAGAACAATTCAAAGCAGCCAAAATTTTACAATTTGGCAATACCAACCCATTGGGTCGAAGGAAGCGAACTGTACTGGTTGGCTGACAAGTTGGGTCCAACAGGGTGCTGTCCTTTCTTTTAAATGAAAAAAAAGAATGCTGCGGACCCACCTGTAAGCCATTGCCACTCATCTACACCTACTCTCTTGACTTGCGGGGTAGACTGTTAGATGATGAACCAAGAAAGAAAAGAAATAAATATGGGGACATCTCTGGACAAAGTATCTGCAGCATCAACTATTTACTATTCATTGGTTTCTTTTGGTTTTGAAGTTAAAAGTTAGAAATTTAAATAACAGGGTTCATCCAGGGCTAGTATTCTTGGGGAGGCTGATGTAAACTTAGCCAAGTTTGTAGATGCCCTGAAGCCCTCCACTGTTGCATTGCCTCTTCAGGGCTGTGATTCTGGGACAATTTTACATGTGAGGATCTCTCCTTTTCTCTCATGGAATTTTCTTTTATAAATTGGTTGTTCTTCTCTTTTCTTAGCTAATTAAGTTTGAGCCTGGTACATTTTCCTTTCAGGTCACTGTGCAAATCCTAACTACCAAGACTGGTTTCAGGTAGTTCTTTAACCTAAATTAATGCTTACCTAGTTCTGAACGCATCATCTGTTCTTAGCAATCTACTTGCTCATGTAGTAGATACATGTAGTAAATTAATGCTTATTATAAAGTTTGTGATTTATGGAGGCATCATCTACTTGTACTTGTTCAAATGCAAAGTTTCATGCCAATTAGTGTAATGCCTAACAAATGGTCCTTTCTTGCAGAGAATTTGAGCAACAAAGTGTGAAGGGGTCTCATGCGGCATCTAGTCATGGAATTAGTGAGCCCGTTGAGATTGTAGGTCCCTCTTTAGATGACAAGGTATAACAAAATTTTACAGACATCTAGTAGATGCATGTATTTTATTAAGTACAGTATTTTTGGCCTCTTATATACAATGTCTCTCCATTGAAACAATTAGAATTGTTGCACTGTATTGACCACCCAATATTAACAGAAATCAAGTACATTAAAAAAAAAAAAAAAGATGGACGAATTCCAATATTATAATTCTTCTTTCCTACCATTCTATAAAATTCTTGATTAGTCTGCAAAATTTGCTGCCTATCAACTAGCAGGAACTTTAAAAAAATGGTTCTCTTATTTTTGCTCGTTACCAAAACAGATTAATGTGAGAACCAGACTAAGAGAAACCGGTTACATTGAGCTTCCCTCGGTCGAAGAAGCAACGGAATCAATTGAAGATGGAGTTGATGGTTCATCCCATACTTCTGACAGCCTCCATGCTGAAAAGACAGAACTACCTCTCTTCTCTCTCCCTCACAGCCTTGACAAGACTGGAAAAAATGACTTGAATCCCAACCGTCTCTCGACCCAGGGAAGCAATGACTGGACTCATGGTTGGGCCTCAGACTTCTCGGACAACAATGACTTGACATTTGCTTATGAAGAGAATAACCGGTTAAGGGTTAGACTGGAGGTTGCTGAGTCAGCTTTTCTCCAGTTGAAGTCTGAGGCCAAGTCTTTGCAAATGATCACTGACTCGCTTGGGGCTGAGACCCAGTCTATGGCACGCCAGCTAGCTCTCGAGCTTGACTCAGGTCAATCTCTTGTCGGAGAGGTATCATCTTTAAAGGCCGAGTGTTCTAACTTGAAGAGGGATATCAGTGAACTGGAGTCTGCTAAGTCCTCTTGCCAGGTTTTGGATACTGGATCTGCTAGCCTGTTAATGCTGGTTGAGAATAAGGTGCATGAAATCCGAGATAGAGCATGTATGGGTATGTGTGCTGATACTGATTTCGAGGTTCTCTTGCGAGCCATTGGAAACCTAAAACAGGGCTTGAGAACCCGGGATGGATCAGATTGGGTGATAAATCAAGAGGACCCCTTAACAAAGAAAGAAAAAATGTGTGAGTTGTTGCAAAAGCTTGAGGAATCAAAAACTGAAAATGAACTATTGGTGAAAAAAATGAATCAAATGGAGAGGTACTATGAGTCGTACATCCACCAACTGGAGGAGAGCCACAAAGAAACAGTCAAGGAATTAGGAACCCTAAGAGATGATCACTCCTCCCATCAGTACACAATTTCTCTTCTCCAGTCCCAGATCGAGAAGTTGAATGAAGAAATGGATGACCTGATGGTGAGGTCTGTAGAGGATAAGAAGGGGCTGGAGATTCTTAACAAAGAGCTAGAGAAAAGGGCTGTTGCATCAGAAAACTCACTTAAGCGGGTACGGCAGAACTACACCGTGGCAGTAGACCGATTACAGAAGGATCTCGAACTTCTGTCTTTTCAGGTCTTGTCTATATATGAGTCCAATGAAACCCTAGCTAAGCAACCATTTGAGCATTCTGATTCCAGCTTAAATTTGAATTCAGATCCAAACCTGGAAAAGGTGTCTTTAGGCAGGTCCCACTCGAATAATCAGATCCATATGAATGGGGAGTTAGAAGAAGAGAGGAGCAAAGAAATTTCAAGATGCATTGGGATAAATACGCACACAGAAGATGAGATACTAGCCATATATGTGACTATGGTCCAGTTGGACTTTTTCTCGGAGCTACTGATTGGAGCTGTGAACAGTGCAAATGATGGGGTGGTTAGAGCAAAGAAAAGAACACTCGAATTGGAAATGGAGTTGCATGAATCAAACAAAAGTTCGAAAGGGACTGAAGCAAAATATGTATCAAAGTGTGATGATCTAGCAGTTCAAATTCGAATTTTGGAGGCCAAACTACATGACCTAACTGAAGAAAGAGATAACCTGAAGGGCTTGTTTATAGAAGAAAGCACACAAAAGGGGAGACTTGACGCCGAAAATGGTGCTCTGAAAGAAAAGATTAACAAGCTTAATGAGGAGAGGGAACTGATGGAAAGAATGAAGCTTGAGTATGGTGTGAAGTTGAGAGATGCTGAGTTAGATCTAGATTCTTCTAGAACTAAACTGGATTTTTCGAATGAGGTTATCGAGACCCTCCAGAGAGAGTTGCAAGATGTGACAGAGAAGCATAAGGCCACGTTGGAGGTTGGTGAAATACAACGGAGAGAAAACATGGAGTTGATGGCAAAATTGAAGTTGCTGGAAGTCGAGTTACAGCAAGTAACTGATGAGCGGAAGTCTTTAGTTCAAAATTTGAAAGAGTCCAGCATCATGGGAGAAGAGCTTAAAAAGATTCAAATGAGTCTTTTGAAATGTGAAGAGGATAAGGCAACCCTCCAGGATGAGTTGCAAGTTTTACTCAAAACAAAGGTTGCCCTTGAAAGTTCGCTGATGAAGGCAGAGTCTGAGATACAAGAGGTAATTGGGAAGTTTAAGCTTAGCCAGGAAACAGAAGTTATGCAGGAACAAGAGAACAGGAAATTACTGTCAGAACTGGAGTTGAAGGAAGTAGAACTTCAGCAAGCCACGTGTGAAATCCGCGATCTCATGCAAAGGTTACAAGATACTGATGGTATTGGTGAAGAACTGGAGAGGACTAAAAGGAATCTCTCCAGTTGCCAAGAGGTTAATAGGTCACTGGAAAGTGATTTAAAGAATTTGCAGGAAGTGAAAACCAATATGGAAAATTCATTAAAAAAGGCTGAATCGGATCTAGAAGCTTCCAACACAAAGCTAGAGTTGTCAATAAAAGCTGTTGAAAAGCTGGATGGAGAGTTGATAGAGGTGAGAGAGAGCTGCAGTATTAGCTCAGAGGCTGAGCATGTACTTGAAAAGACTAATGCGGAGTGCCTTTCTAAATTGGAGTCACTGGAAGCCGATTTAGAGCTACTGAGGGGCAAGAACTTGGATATTATCCAGAAGTCCGAAACAGTTAAAGAGGAACTCAAGAGAACTAAAGAAGTGAAGAACGACCTGGAAAACGAGATAGAGGTATTACGAGAAACAAATGTTGTTCTTCGAACTTCCTTACAGAAGTCTGAATCTGATCTAGAAGCTTCCACAATAAATCTAGAGATCTCGAGCAGAACTATTGAAAAACTTGAAAATGAAGTAGAGGAGGTAAGGGAGAAGATCAAAATCAGCTCAGAGGCTAACAATGAGTTGTTGGCGAAGTTGGAGTTGCTGGAAGGAGAGTTACAGCAAGTAGATGGAAAGAGCCGAGATCTTACTTTGAAACTGGAGAGTTCTGACATTGTCAGGGAGGAGCTTGAGAAAATTAAAATCAAGCTCAATTCTTGTGAAGAGGAGAAGAGAAATTTGGAAAATGAGCTGAGGATTATTCAAGGGAGGAAGGTTGAATTTGAAACTTCATATACACGGGTTGAAGCAGATTTAAAAGATTGCACAACCAAGCTGGATTTTTCAGAAGAAGTTATCCAAAATCTACGGCAAGAGATGCAAGAGGCCATTCAGAGATTTGAAAAAGAGAACTCGGAATTGCAATTAAGATTGGAGTTTATTGAAGTTGAATTACAACAAGCCATGGATGAGTGTGCCCATCTTACACTAAAACTACATGAAGCTACTGGTGCGAAAGAGGAGCTTGAGAGGAAGAAAGAAATTTTGGAGAATGAGATAGTCAACTTGAATTTAAATCTGGGTGAGGCAGATAAACATGTCCATATGGACAAGGGAATGTGGGAGGAACTTGAATCAACTGCAAGTGATCTTGCAGCGAAGTTGGAGGAGAAGGAGAAAGAGATGATTTTGTTTTTTGAGGAAAAAACTAAGCTGAGAGGAAGAATAGTGGAGTTAGAGAAGGCTAATATTTCAATGCAACATCTAATACAGCGCAATGAAGAAAATCAGAGGGAGAAAGAAACTGAATTTGAAAACCGGTTGTTGGTTGTTCTTGAGGGATTGATTGCGAGTGATGCTGAATCCAGCTACATGCAATGTCAGTTGCGGGAACTGTGTTCTCAACTTGATGCATCCAGAAATGAAATTGAAAATGTTGGTTATAGCCAAGAGGATAAAATTTTGCAGCTCCAAGAGGAATTGGAATTTTTACAACTTTCAAAAGAAGAAGCAGAGATTTTGAATCTAGTGCTCAGATCTAAATTGGAAGAGCAGCATTCTATCATATGCAGATTGAACGAATCAAAAACTGAATTAGGGAGTTTGAGAGAGAATCAAAGGGAGCTCACCCGTAGGCTATCAGAACAAACCCTAAAAACAGAGGAGTACAAGAACCTGTCAATCCACTTAAAGGATCTGAAGGAAAAGACAGACAATGAGAGCAGCAATCAGGCAACTGAGAAGCGGGAAACAGAATCGCTTCGAATTGTGTTTATAAGAGAACAATACGAATCAAAAATACAAGAATTGAAGAACCAGATAGCTGTCTCAAAGAACTATGCCGAAGAAATGCTGATGAAATTGCAAAACGCACTTGATGATGTTGAAACTGGGAAGAAGAATGAGATTGCTCTTGCAAAGAGGATTGAGGAGCTCTCCATCTCACTTTCTGAATTAGAGGCTGAGATGCAGTCGCTACGAACTGATAGAAGAGAGCTAGTCAGTGCGTATGATAATTTGAAGACTGAATTAGAGTGTACTATTCTAAGCTTTGATTGTTGCAAGGAAGAGAAATCAAAGCTAGAGACATGTTTTCACGAGTGCAATGAGGAGAGACGAAAGATAAAGGTCGAGCTTGATCTGGTCAAACGGCTGATGGAGAACATGGTATCAGCAGAAAATGGAAATGTTCATCCTGGTGTTAGTAACGGAGGGTCCATAGAGCAAATTCTGGGAGGTGGCAATGGTGTGTTGAATGTCAATGATAGAGGTGTAACAGGTGTTAATGGGTGTACGTCTCCTGTTGGCTCTCCCCTAAGTTCACAAATACCCAAGGTAATCGTCATGTATCAGTTTATATTAGTTTTATTTATAATATCTGATTGAGTTCTCCTTTTGTGCATTTCGCCAATAATGTATGATGTTTGCAGATGATGTATGAATTAATTTCTAGTTGTCTGCAAATAACAATCAAATGTTAGATGACTCTTAAAAGAAAAGCAATCAAATTTTAGATCAATGTGATGAACATTATATTTTAAGGAAAATATTGACAATGTTGCCCCCACCTCTAATAAGCCTTTTTCCTGTAACTCCAAACGAGCCCAATCTGGCTCAATAGTTGTGTGCCTGGTTTGATTGGTAATGAAGTGCTCTAAATTATTTTAGTGACTGTTACTTGAGTAAAGATTTGTTTAATTTTTTAGGCATATATGCTAGCACGAAATGGTCAAATACAATAACATACTGCTTGTAGTTTTTGAAACTTTTTTGTTTGTTTGTTTATGAGATTAATATAATCTGTTGTTTGACAGAACTCAACATTAGATCTGCATAGAGAGAAACCTGAGAATAGAGCAACAGATGAGACTACAAAAGTTGAACTCTTTGAAAAGCACCAAAAATTGAAGTTAGGATTGAGCCTTTTTCAGAAAGAGGTAAAGTATTTTTCTCTTTTAAGCTAGAAACACTTCTTATTGTATCTCTTGAGAATGTCAGATATCATGTATACCCCTGCAAAATGATGAGTATCACTGAAATTATATAGGAAATATTACATGGCCTACAAAATTGAGGTATACTACATTAAATTTTTGTTGTATATAGGAAATATTACAAATGTTAGGTATATCCTTATGTTTTGCAAATGATGCCCAAGTACATCACATTCACAGTTTATCCCTGCAAAGACGTGGAAGTAATGATTTGGGCATCTCTAAAGAAATCTGGTGTAGAATACTTGTGATAAATTTTAATGATTTAGGCATTTTTAAAGAAATCTGGTGAGAAGTATCACTGAAATCATATAGGAAATATGGCATACCCTACAAATTCGAGGTATACTACAAATTAAATTTTAGTATTATATAGGAAATATACAAAAATTAGGTATACCATTGCTTATTTTTCCTTAACGATGCCCAAGTTCATCTCAATTACAGTTTATCTCTGCAAAGACGTGGAATTAATGAGTTGGGCATTTTTAAAGAAATCTGGTTTAGAGTGCATGTGATATGTTTTAATGTTCTGAGCATGAAAATGAAATTTCTCATTTTCCAGACTTATGCCTGATGATTGGATTTTTCTATGCTATACATGAAGTTTCTCATTTTGCATGCAATAATTGAACTTATGGAAGGGTATTAATCTTAATTTTACATAATTTACATTTGTAGCTCGAGAAGTTGAAGAAGGAGAACCTCTCCTCTCTCCTTCCTCTAGAAGCTGATGAAATTGAGCCTTCTCTTCATGGTCTGGAGAGAGCCTTATCACAGCTCAACATGGTAAATTGCATTTTTTTCATTCAAGCAAGCAGACGAGATTTACTTTACTTTTCTTTAAACTTCAACTTAACTTTCTGTCAATTTTGAAGGCAAATGAACATTTGGGGAGTATATTCCCTACGTTTAAAGAATTGGCAGGCTCTGGAAATTCCTTGGAGAGAGTCCTAGCCTTAGAACTGGAGCTTGCTGAAGCACTACAAGAAAAAAAACGAACTGATACAAGGTTCCAGAGGCACGTTATATGAATTCCAAACCTTCTCTAATTTTGTATAATAGGCGAGCTGACCACTCTACCCATCCCGTAAAAGTTGATAAACCTAAACTCCCTGTTGTTTCTCTTTAGTACTGGATTAAAATAATATAAAAGCAATATCCAGCTATATATTTTACCTAAAATTCTGTTATTTTGGTCCTTAACATCTTCAACTTGACTTCCTGCATTTTTCCTAAGAACTGTTCTGAAAGGATGGAATGGTATCTCATGGAATAGAGGCTTAACCCCAATTAAACTTTGCTAGTAAATCTTAATTAGTTATTGTTTTCAATTTGTTTGGTGGAACAGCTCGTTCTTGAAGCAACACAATGATGATGAGGCGATATTCCAAAGTTTTAGGGACATAAATGAACTTATTCAAGATATGCTCGAACTAAAGAAAAGGCATGCAACAGTCGAATGCGAATTAAAAGAGATGCACGGCCGGTACTCACAGCTTAGTATCCAGTTTGCTGAGGTAGAAGGCGAGAGACAGAAGCTGATGATGTCACTTAAGAACCGATCACCTCGCAAATCATGTTAATTACGCCATCTCCTTGTACTTCTTTGTAAATATGAGTATTAGCCCAGGAAAATAACGGTTTCAGAGAAAATGAGGCAATTAATATGTTGCTCGAGGATTGTAATTTCTGGGGGGTGTTCATAGCGATATATAGGAACTTCTTTGCTGTGTTTTGGACCAGAAATTGTTTGTATTAGCATTTTTTTTTTCTTTCTTTTTTGTGTGTTTGTGACGAGGAATATCCTCTTTAGCTTTCCATCTAATATGGACGATCGAGGAAGAGGTGTTTCTTTTAACCCCCCTACTAAAATTAGTAAAGCGAACATTACAAAAATCCAAGACAAGTGCAGGGTTCTCAGCAATTGATCTCTGGGGATTTTTGTATAGACATCAAAGTAAGATAGCTTTTTTTTTTCTTTTTTTTTGTTTCAAATGCCCTTAAGCGTTATCATTAAAAACCATCCTCATTTTACAAGAGAATGGTAGGGGTATCCAGTTCCTGGCATAAGAGAAGTCTAACCCCTGTTACATGCTCCTTTTATTCTAGTGTTACAAAACAAGATAGCTTCTACCAAAGATCTTGCATATTTAGAAAACACAAGGATATGTTATTCCATTTGTATATTTCTAACTTGATTAAAACTAGTTTGTTCTTATGTTAATCAAGTCCTTTTATGAACTCAATTCTAGACTATTTCGAGTTAATTTTAAATGATAAATCCAAATAGTTAAAACCCATATACTTTATAAGTGATGCATCTACATATAAAATTTATAAATTTTTAAACTAATTTAGTATAAAATTAAGTGATCAAAATTAAAAGACTTGTAAATTAATTTTAATGTATTTGTTTCTTGAATATTGTTTTACCACTTGACTTTTGTACAAAAATAGTTTGAAAATTTAAAACTCGTAAAATAGATGAATTTAAACGGTTTGAATTTGTCGTTTGAAAGTCAATAACTGAATATAATATATTTTAGAGTTAAGTTCACAAAGAGACTTGGTAAGTAGATGAATTTAAACGGTTTGAATTTGTCATTTAAAAGTCAATAACTGAATATAATATATTTTAGAGTTAAGTTCACAAAGAGACTTGGTAAGTAGATGAATTTAAACGGTTTGAATTTGTCATTTAAAAGTCAATAACTGAATGTAATATATTTTAGAGTTAAGTTCACAAAGAGACTTGGTAAACTTAAAGAATACTAGTTCTACTCTTCTAACTTTGTCTGACACATTCTGATAACCAAAATAAAGTGTTTTTCTGAACGGTAAAATAATGTCACGGAAACTAAATGGTAAAATATCAGGAAGAAAAAAACGCAAAAAACATCTAAATACCGAGCAATCACAAATATATATATTTAATCGAGTGACCTAATAATAACTACACATAATATGATTATACGAAGCACTTAATCCCATTTCATCCAAATCAAATACTTAACACCTGACAACTAACAAGTTCGGCCCCAGCAATCTTTGTTGCTGAAATAACCTCCCAAATATCTACCTCATTCTCTCCAGTAGTACCAGACAAATATGAACCTGTACCACTCACTTGCAGCTTCATTTGAAAAACTTTTACATCATTATTCACATCCTTTGCAACCACATGCAACTTACCTAGAAATCCGGTAAGTAGGTATGGTGCCTCAGTATCTGTGTAATCCCGAAATGGCACCTTCTCTGTCACCACCTTCCATGCATCCTCATGATGGTCATAAATCTTTATCTTGCTATTATCATCTGATGAAGTGGAAGGATCCAGTGCATATAACTCCCCATCCACTACTGTGCTGAGCTTTGAGCAGGCCTGTCGGGCAGGCCAACCCTCCCCCATCCCAGCTGGCATCTCTGCCCAAGAATTTGTGACTGGGTCAAAGACCTCACCTCCCACATCAACAAAAAATGGCCAGGAGTACAAACTTTGTGGTACGCATAATTTACCCCTGTAGGTTGTCATACCAGTTGCAATAGGTTTCAGCAGCTCAACTAAGAATGCAGCTGGTAAGGCTTGGGCCTTGGAAAAGGGCATACTGGGCACCTCAGTCCATATGTCAGTGTCTGGATTATACACCTCAGCAGACCGGAGTGGGGTCAACCCATCTGTGCCAGTGGTACCTCTACTAACACCACCAACAACATAAAGCTTATTATTCAATAAACTGGTCTTGCAAAATGCCCGACCAATGCTCATAGAACAGACCTCATTCCAGGAATTAGTACACGGGTTATACCGCAACACAGATTTCAAGGCGGATGCTTTGGAAAACCCTCCTAAGACATAGAGACAACCATTTGCAACTCCGATTGCACACCCACAATAGGGCATTCTTTCTGCTGCATCCTTTTTTCCAAGAAAATTTCTAATAAGGGTTGGCATGAGACCTGGTAAACCCCTTTTAAACTCCTCTTCTTGAACTATATTTGGCATTGGAGGCAACTTCTGCCAGATTGAATTAATAGGGTCCAATGCATGCCACGATAGCTTATTATCATCTCCTTTTGTTAGAATGTAAAGCCATTCTTCAGTCGTACCGAGTTCTTTCCTCAAACGGTATATTTCACAGTCGGTTACAGCGTTTCTCCAGCTCTGGGAAACAGTCTTTAGGGTTAGATAGTAGGACCTCGGCATCCGTGCCAGAATCTGAAGGGAGATCTCGTCAGGGAGGGCAGGTATTAAGCGAGCGTCTGTGTCGGATGAAATATGGAGGGAACAGGATTGCGGTGATGTCATACGAAATCTCTTGGAGGTGTCGACCGAGGAAGAATTGCATTGTTCCCATGCTTGGTTTTTGTTATTTGACTGGCTCCAAAGTCCACCCATTTGTCTGCTCTCCTCAAAGTGGCTACAAAGAAGCATATATAGATGAGAAACACAGTATTTACTACATTTTTTTCAGAGTTGAACCTATTTTTAGGAGATAAACATATGTAAGTAAATATCTCTACAGACTACAGTCTGAGCTTGGATTTCGTTAGTGTTGGGACCATGTTACCTAAAATCGCCAAGTGAAGGAAGCGCGAGCTGCGATTTGGTACGGTGAAATTAGAGATCAAGCCAAGAAGAGAGATTTCAAAGATTTTGAACTCGCGAACCTAGTGTTCACATGTATCTTGAGGTTGTTAGCAAGGAAATCGTTATTATTTCATAATTTGAGGTTTTATCAGACTGAGATTTGTGTTTGTTTTGAGCAAGTGATGGAGGTCGAAAGAAAACGGAAAGGCGCCTCTACCTGGGTAACTTGGTTAGATCAGGAAGAAGAATTTCCCATGTTTACTTGAAAGGCTTGGTTTATAGATCTCTATATAGTTTTTTTGATCATATTGATTGGTTCATGAAGAACCGTGATCATTGATATCCAGATGAGAAATTTAATTTGGACTCGTCTCATGATTATTTTGTGCAGGAGAACTATGAGTTGGAATTGGTGTGTATGTCAAAGAATCTTGGTTCTTATAGTTATACAAATCAACTGCATCACTATAATTGGACTCTAATTTTAATTTGTGAATAGTGATATAATAATTGGGAATAATGGTATCATTAGAGGAGTTAGAGTTCCATGAGAGTCAAATATGAGTGGGGTTAATTATATAAAATTTCCAAACGGTAAATAGAGATCAATTTTACTGATTTGTAATATTTTACTGAAAATAATATAGAAAATTGTATACAATTAACATTTTTGATCAATTGAGGTCTCTCCGCTCCTGAATATAATACTATTTACACAATAAAAAAAATCTTGTATTATTGCTAATAATTATGTCTTAAACGAGAGATAATAACATTGATTTTAAAACCATAAAATGTCGCGTAAAAACTTATAGTTGATGATAAATATGTCTATCAGATATTTCGATCATATTAGTTCATTTGTGAAATATTTTGATCGTTTAAATTTTCTCGATCTTAAAGCACGATAATACCAGTTCCTTGTATTTCGAATAGGCATTGAAAAAAGAGAAAATGTAACGTCTCCGGGCTACAGTCTTTCGGAAATCTCCGCGTATAAAAACCTTTCATTTTTAGTTTAGTTCACAGAAGGTGGTTCCCAGTTTAACTGTCGATTGTACTTTAATTGTACTTTGTTCGTTGACCACGTGATTTCATCTGCTGAACATTAATTAAACTTGTTTATAGGATTATTTTTATACTATTACCGGATCTAATGAACTTATTTATAGAATTAGTGTAAAAAGTTCAGAAATTCAGAAGACAGAGAACCGAAGACTGTTAGTGTTAGCTGCTTCCTTAAAAAAACCCCTAATTCTTGCATTTCAAATAGGCATCGAATAGGCATTTAGAAAAATTGAACATCTCACGGAATACAGACTCAGTTGAAACTTCTTTTTGAGTAAAATTGAAGGTCAATTAAGCCACTCAATTGTTTTAATATCTAAAAAGAAATTTCCATTCAGATTTTAAACTTATAACTCCTCACAATGCCGGGCATTGAGGACTCGGTTGAAATTTGGTGAAATAAATATCCCTGTTAGATTTTTCTATGAAGTACCAGAACCACACTGTATGATAATGACACAATTAATAAACCCCTAATCCTGAAGGCTGGTACGAGTGATAGGTACAACTGCAACATGATTCAGATTAATGACATCTACATGCTAACAGCTAGCTCTCTCGGCTAGCCATTTAATAGTGCAAGTATTGATTTAATAGTATATGTATTGTACTTTGTAAACTTACATACTCTATACTGAATGACAAGACTAAGAGAAAGGTATGAATGCCTTGCGCAATTCATATTTTATAATCCAAATCAATTACAGATTGCAGGGAAATAGCGTTCAAAGTTAGTCCTTATCCTCTAATTATTGCCTTTCAAGTAAAGATTTTGCTATTAACAAGAAAATTAGCTAATTACACAAGCAAGCAAGATTCACACAAAATCCAAAATCCAAAAAAAAAAAAAAAAAAAAGCTACATACAGGGAGTAAAGAATACGAAAATTAAGAAGTTGAAGTACCTTGAGATGAGTCGCTAACTAGATAATACTAACCATAAATTTGTACATATTTGCTGTTTGAAAATCGAATTGGATCGAAATAATGGAATTATTGCTACAAAGTGCAATCCGGGGGAGCGCTATATATAGAATTGGGGTATACTTCGGCCGCAGATTTTCTAGGTTCACTTGTCCCTTTCGTGCCTTTTCTACATCAATGTTCTTTTATTTATTTTTTGTATTTTGCTTGACTTGTGATGCTATCAAGTCATTAAAAATGGACACATCCAATATATTTTGCAATATGATTTGGATTTGCACCCATATTCACGTTACGTTGGACTAACTTTATAAGGAAAATTTTCTAATGTACCCATCAAAACTTTCAAAATAGCCAATTTTTTCATCAAAACATCTTAATATTCAAAATACCAGTGTTCTAAATAGCGCGCTATAGCGTTTTTGGACCCAAAACGCTACGCTATACAATTAAAACACGCTATTTGAGCTACAGACGCTATAGCGGTAATAGCAGTCCGCTATAGCGCATAGCGTGTAGCGCAAATAGCGCCCGCTATGCAATATGCTGTTTTTTTCCTTTTCAATTTATATGGGTTTTAAATAAAGGCTTAGATTGAATTTTAACCGTGATTTTTTTTTTATAATTGACATACTAAGCTTTATATTAAATTATTAATTATTATTTTGATAAAAAATTTATTAATTATTAAATGAGATCAAATAAGGAAACTACAGCGCGCTATGCAACATGAGTTGTTTTTTTTTAAATTTATATGTGCTTTAAATAAAGACTCAAATTAAATATATAAAGATATTTCTTGAAGTAACAAAATGATACTTACTATATGGTAGTTTGAATATTTTGAATAGATTAAGATAATTAATTATGCCATGATGTCTAGGTTATTTTGAAATTTAAATAGAAAAAAGATAGATTATGTCATGATGCTGAATATATTTTGAATAGAAAAAAATCGATAGTTTATGATATTAGTAATATTGTAGATATTTTGAGTCGCAATTTGGACTTTGTATTAGTTCAATATGAATACTATAATTTTTAATCAATTTGATGTTATTTATTATTCTATGAGACTTAGATAATGTTGATATTTAGTACAAATATATGATATAATTTTTATAAAAATAAAAAAAAACGCTATGTGGCATAGCTTTCATTATAGCGACGCTATTCGCTATAGCTTTTTTTTTCGGCTTCCCGCTATGACGCGATAAACGCTATTTAGAACCTTGCAAAATACCCATCAAAATTTGAGATTCGTTCTTCTATACCCTTTTAGTCATTAAATCTATTATTTAATTATTTTGAAAATTAAATTTACATCTATACCCCTTCCTTTCAAATCTCTATGGAGCCATTGCTAACTTGGAAAAGCTTCGAGGTCAGCTGATCTCTCTTCCTCTCTCTATACTCAATTTCTTCATTCAATTAGTTAGTTTCTTTTTATATTGTATGTTCAAAGGATTTCGAGTTCAATAAAATGATTAAGTCACACGAATTGATTAGGTCACTTTCAATTAGTTAATCTTAATACTTTGAAAGACAACAAAAAGGTAAAAATGGAAATGCTAGGCATATGGCAGAGACCTTGAATTCGTAGTTCTTCTCATATCATGATTTATTCATGCGAGAGGCATCAAGAATTTTTTGGATGAAATATGGACCGCACAAATTAAAACAGTTGAATACAACTTTCACAATAATTTTTTGGATGAAATATGCACCGCACAAATTAAAAGAGTCACCGACCATCCCACTTGCTCGGTCAAAAGTTTACAACTTGATGGTTGAAAGACTTGCCATTGGTATTCTTTTAGTAAAGAAGACTAATCAGCAGGTAAAAAACAAAGATTCCAAAAAAGAATTGCAAGGTTGTTTGAGTATCGACAGAGGAGGAGAGATTTGATTGCTGACTTTCAAGCTCCCAATTTAGCAATGGCTCCATAGAGATTTGACAAGAAGGGGGTATTGTTGTAAATTTAATTTTCAAAATAACTAAATAATATATACTTAATATATAAAAGGAGAAATAACTTCAAAATAACTAGAAATTAATGATTTATAAAAGGAATCATTAATTTTGGTAGAGAATGGAGATATTATTCAATTTTTCATCGAAGGATGTATATACGTGGACTTTTTAAAGTTCTAGAACGCAGGTCAAACAACACATATACGTGAAGTTTCAATTCTCTACCGGTGCCGCTTATGTTTACTTGTATACAATAAAAACATGAGTAAAATTATAATATTTATAAATTTAAAAAAAAATTCATTAACAAATTCAATTTTGGAATTTATTGAATTTAAACCGTTCAAATAATTTAGTTTACGAGTGATGTTATATATCAAATTTATAAATTTTTGCATTATTCTAGTATAAAATCAAGTAGTAAAGAAAAATTATAAGTCAATATTAATACATTTATTATGATTATTTTTGTATCTTTTGATTTTACACTAATTCAATTTGAAATTTTTTTTTTTTTTTTTTTACATGTAAACGCATAATTTGTTAAGTAGGTTAATTTTAATGGTTTGAATTTGTCGTTTAAAATTAATTCAATAATTTTTTAAATTAAACTCACCAAAAATTTGACAAGTTTAAGAACACTCTAGTTCTATTCGTAAAATATTTTTTAATATTACCACTCGTCATATATTTTTATTATTGGTGAGCGAATTAAGTCTAGAGATATTAGCAAATATCTTAATTATAAAAGATGGTTGGATTAAATGTGCATCCGAAGTTAGAACCGAAATTTTTATTTTTACCATCTTTTAAAAAAATAAACCAAATAATTCTATTTTTTATGAAAAATTCAATTTTTATCATGTCTGCAGTTTCAAACTGCCGATCAAATTTGAGTGTCCACAGTTTGAAACTTCAAACATAGTAAAAATTGAATTTTTAGAAAAATAAAGTTTTTTGGTATATATATTTTTTGGAGATAGTAAAAATAAAAATTACGGAAGTTTAAAACTCCAAATTCAATGTAGACATGCTTAAAATTACTGCGGTCTACTTTTGTAGGTGGTCGTATTGGTTGGACAAAATATTTATTAATAAGTTGGGACATAACGTGACATTTTATCTTAAGAAATTTATAAATATATTTGTATATAAATAAGTTTGAAACTGATACATAAGCGCAATTATTATTAATAAATTATTTTTTTAGTAAATTTGAGTTGATATATTATTTAGGTGAAATTACAGTATAATTGTTTTGGGACAATTTGCTAAGAATAAAATATTGATGTAAATAATCTGCTGACCATGAGTCCGTAATCCAATAATTCTGGTATGAAATTAGATTGAATCTTATAAAAGATAAAATCATTCTCCGTTTTTTATGAAGTGACAAAAAGTACGAGAAAAAGGGGTTACAATAAATATAAAACACAACACGGATATTTAAAAAAACAAAATTCCAAATACAAGAAACACCTATAAAGAAGTTAATTAAAATACGGTATCACCCATGCTGCAAAATGAAATAATCTAAATTTTGTCCCTTCCTTAAATCAAGTGAGATGGGATTTCGGTGGACACGTTTATAATTTGATTGGACAACTCAACTATATTAATTTTTCTACCGACATTTAGCCATTTTTTATTCATAGCATTTAAAAAAGAAAAGAAAAGAAAAGAGGAATAGTATCATTCTCTTAAAATTTTCAATAATAACAACCGAAATGAAGCGTACCGGTTTATCCATCTGTGACGAAACGTACCGATTTATCCATCTGTGACGAAACATACCGTCCAGATTAAGACCTCGATGAAACATTCCATCCAGATCTGCAATGGAATAAGGCACCACATGACCACAATTCAAGCTTGTGGGCGAAACACTTCGTCACAACCGGAATGTGAATGATATGTCTCATCACAGCCAACAGTGACAAATGAATTATTCGAATTCAGTTCGGCGGGATCAAAAATTAGTGATTCGAATATAATTCGGATATAATTCGAAAATAATACAGAATGAAGTCCAAAAACTAACTTTCAAACCAAAGAAATTTTAACACTTAGATAACAATTTGGACACATTTTTATATACAGAAATGGACACAGAAGATCGAATTTAAACTTTTGACTCTCTTCATTCCGTCTTGTTACAATGCTTAAAAGTTCATCTTCTATTTTTCAAATTTAGTGGAAAGGTATTAAAAAGATCTAAACCATTAATTTTACATTCAACTGTTCAGATCTTCATGAATCATACAATGAATTTTCTTTGAATTGGAGAAGATCCCATGAAGCTGAAAAGTAGTGGAGCAACCACGTGATGCCACAGGCCTCTAGCAGTCTAGCTGGCCTAGAAAGATGTGAACCTTTCAAATTTCTCTAAGTAAATCAGATTTTAGGAATTTTTTTATAAACCATAATTAATAAATCAATTCTTACGGAACCAGCATAATTTTTTTTTTTTTTGAAAAACCAGAAGGACCGAGTACTCTATTCGGTCTCCAGTTTTTCTTTTTCTCCAGACCGAATAGAGCACTCGGTCTCAAGCCCATTTTCAAATTTTTCACAATTTCCTGTGTAGCAGATGGTGCGGTATATGCCTCCAGACCGAATACAGCATTCGGTCTTGATTTTTTTTTTCCAATAAAATCCATTTTCACCGACAATTCACATCATTACAAGTTAGAAATGGTGCGGTATATGGTAGCACTTTTACCTTTTGTTTCTGTGCACGCACCGACATAATCCGTCTATATAAGACATAGAGCATTATGTTAGCTGAAAATCAACTCTCCTAAGCGTATCAATTCACTCCCTTCTCAAATTTTTCTTCTCCAATTCACTCTTCCATTTTCACCATTTATAGCTGAAAATCAAGCTCCATCGCAATATTGTGTTTTTACATATCAGCCTCTGCATTGTGTTGGTAGCTTTCATCTAAAGATTGTAGTAAGTTTTTTTTTAATTACGTTCATAAGAGCATCTTTTATTTGAAGATATTAACTGTATTTTTATTTTCATTAGAAAAATCATATAAAATAAATAAATCGATATATAAATATTGATTGACATTAGCTAAATATTTTTTAAGACAAAACATACACGTAATTATTTTTTATAGAAGGAGTCAAAATGTTTACCATTTCTTATGCTCCACTGTATATGGTCATATTTTCTTGCATTAGGAAATTAAGATTTTAAAAGAAAAATGTAACTTCAAAAAAGTTATAATAATTTAGTTTTTTTTGATACAAAGTAATGAAGTTGAAAAGTTTTTTTTTTTTTTTTTTATATTGATCTCGAGGGTTTACCATTTTGTGATTTTATATAAAATGAACTATATTTTTTTTAACATTCTGACATGATAAGAAAATAAAAGTTACATGCAACTTCATAACTTTTATAAATTCTCAGTTTGAAAAAATAATATAAAGACTAAGGTATATTGTTTCACAAGCGCTTGCTGCTTTTGAATGATATTTTTTTTTGTGTGGTGATATACTGATAAATAATTAATTAGATAGTTTTGACAGTTCTTAGCAATTTTTGTGGTGATATACTGCTTTTTGAATAGTCAAATTATTATTTTAACCTGAAACAAAACTTAAACTAAATTAATTTTGACTTAAAATAAATCTATATTATAAAATTATAAATCCCACTTAAATATGTTGTAAAATTAAAAATGATATCGATGATTGATTATGAAATTTGTTTTTTTCAGGTAATGTCTCAAGTAATAATAAATGTTTATCATGAACGCGAAATTTCAGACGCACCGACCTGCACATTTGCTATTACTAACTTAACGAGTCTTGATGAGCTAAGAAAAAATATATATCTTGGCATTCGTTTGCTTCCTAGCCAATTCGAATTGACAATCAGGGCACGTTTGAATACCGCACCCCCTGGCTCAGCAGAAAAATATCAGTTATTTAGCATAGACAACGGAATGATATGGCACATGGTGGTTGAACATGCGACTCCGGTACTGAATTTTAAACTTCTTGATTTAGTGGTTGAGTTAGTACCATTTGTTAGTCAGACCAATTATGACCCATATCTGGGTAGTGTACCTGGAAGTAGCAAAGACCCAACGGTGTCTGATTCACCCATATATTGTGATAACCCACCCGAAATACCGATAATGGGTGATTTGGTAACTCGTTTTAACGAGATGAATAATAATACTAGCTCAAACACAAACTCTAGCTCAAACACAAACTCTGACCTTGGCGGTTCAGCTGTCGGGGAAGATGATATGGCTGAAATGGAGGATCAAATTAGAATGCAAGATGTAATGAATGAGTGGGTAAATTCTATTCCCTTTATTAATCGAGGATTGCAGCATCCTTTTCCAGCATTTAATGACGATGTGCCGATGCCGTACAAGGATGAAGCATTTTTTGGTTATCCACCCAGAATTGACGGTCAATTTTCAGTGGGACAGATGTTTGACTCCAAAGCCGATCTTAAATCTCAGTTGGGTGAATTTGCCCTAAATCATAACTTAGAATTACAACAAACCCATACCAATCGTACTGGCTATATAGTTATATGTAGAGCAGAGGGTTGTCCATGGAGGGTATACGCAAAAACTAGTGAGACAGGAAATTGGACAATTGCAACAAACCCATACGAGCACAATTGTTACAGTATTGCTTGTAAAGTAGACAGTCGTCAGTTGACTGCCAGGATGATTGCAGATGTAATCAAACCTGGTTTGAAGGAGGACCTGGAGATGTCAATTAAAGCATGTCGATTTGCAGTTACAAATCGATACAAAATGGTTCAGCCTTCATACAACAAGATTTGGAGAGGGAGGGAGTTGGCTATTGCTGATTTATTTGGCTCTTGGGAAAAAGCCTACGAACTGCTACCTTCTTTGCTCGGTGCAATCCAGATGTCTACCCCAGGCACAAAATACGTAATTGAGCATGAACCATCTACAGAAATGGGCATCCGTATTTTCACCCGTGTGGCATGGGCTTTCGGTCCATGCATTGAATCATGGCCATATCTCCGACCAGTTATAAGTGTAGATGCTGGACACCTATCCAGCAGGTATAAAGGAAAATTATTCATGGCATGCGCCTATGATGCAGAACAATAATTATTGCCAATTGCGTTCGGGATTGCGGATGAGGAGAGTTCATCTAATTGGGGCTGGTTTATGCAATTTGTACGTGAAAATGTTGTCGGTATTGGTCGGATATGCGTTATATCATACCAGCATGCTGCAATCCGTTCAGTGTTTGATAGACCTGATTTAGGGTGGTGTGAGGAAAGGGGTGAAGCAGTTCATCGATTATGTTCTCAACATATTGCGTCAAATGTTTACAAGTTGTGCAAGGACCAAATCATAAAAAAAATATTCAAGAAATTTGTTTGTAAGATGAAACCTTGGAGGTTTAATGAGGGTATGGATTTGATAAAAGGTAGGAGTATTACTACTTATCAGTATGTTGATCGCACATTTTACAAAATTGTGGATTGGTATTTCAATAGAGGTAAGGTCGCTCAACAGTGGGTTCGAAGAGGAATGCAATTATCAGAGAATATATTATCAGTTTTAGAATATCGGACAGCAAAAGGAAAGGAGCATGGAGTGATACCAATGGGGCCCAATGTTTTTGAGGTTGTAGTTCATGATGGAGTCGTCAGAACGGTATGTCAGCTGTTTACTTAAATTATCAGTTTCAACTTATAAATGATAACATTTAATTATTTTGATTTATTGATTGTAGGGAGTGAAGGGAGATATGAAGTATGAAGTTAGATTTCCAGGTGGAGAGGGGGGGATGCCTATTTGTGAGTGTCAGAAACTGCAATTTACTGGTATTCCTTGCGACCACGTCCTAGCTGTGTGTTGTAAGTTTCGTCTAAATTCGATGAATTATGTAAGCCACTATTATAGTGTTGAAAATTATGTCAACACATGGAGGGGTAATTTTTCCAGCTTTGGTAACGCTCACAATTGGCCATTGACGCGGGAGCGCTTATCATTAGGTCAGACCCAAATAAAGTTAATAAGGGTAGGAGAAAGCACAAGAGAATTCCTAATGCTATGGATGATATGGAAGCTCGAATTAGGCCACGCAATATAGGACATCATCCAGAGGGATCCCATAGAACAAGAAATTCAGGTTCGAAATTACATAGTGAATAAGTTAATATTTTAATTATTTGACACACACCTAATTATTTTTTTGTCATTATTTAAAAGGAGCAACTGATGGAAGACGAAGAAGCGTATCTGGTCCACGTCCAGAGGCATCCGCTATGTATAGAGAGACAACTGCTACACAAGGTTCACGAAGAAGTGTATCTGGTATCCGCCCGTCTGGTAGTCAAGCAGAGGCATCCGGTAGCCGCCCGTCTGGTAGCCAAGCAGAGGCATCTGGTAGCCGTCCATCCGGTAGCCGTTGGAGTAGAATATTCAGACGTGGTAAACACTGAAAAAATTTGTAGCTGTTCTGACCTTTACCCATTAATCATTAAAACTGTACTTATCTGTAATATTTTTATATAGAGAACTTATGTTCTCTGGAAACTAGACTTCCATACCTTTAATTTGGTATAAAGTATATCAAAATCCATGTAGCCGTTTTCTCTAAATCAAACTTTTAATCTGGTCAAAAGTTGGGACTGCTTAACACTGAAAAAATTTGTAGCTGTTCTAACCTTTGCCCATTAATTTGTAGCTGTAGCTGGTCAAAAGCTGTGTGTCGATATGACTCGGCCAGTGGTCACTCCAGTCCACAGAGTGTCCATCCTCAAACAATCCGTGCGCTCGTGTGTATTTGCGAATCTCTTCAAGATGGCTAAAGGGTAAAGGAGCTGGCGGAGGAATTGCCTGATATAATCCGAACTGCCGAAAAACCCTCTCAGGAAATTGAACCTCTACCTCCCAGAAATGGATGCACCACACGCGACATGGAAAGTACGCCTGGTCTCTTATCCCGGCCCCATGTAAATTATTTACATAAGATATGTACGGCCTCCAATTAACAACATCGGACCTCAAACGCTCAAACTGATTCCGAATTTGCTCAATACCTACGTTGTAAACATATGACAATTACATATTAAATCAACACATATTTATATGAAAAAACATAATAATTATTATTAAAATGTACCTCTCGCAGGGTTACCCTCCCATTGATGCGGAATAGTCCACGTTGCTCCATAAGCCAGTCTCTCATCTATGATATTGTTGCCAAAATGTACATCGTGTGGTACGGGTCGTGCTATAGCAAACCGGGTCCAAGACCACATCTGAAGCAGCAGTAATGGACCATTAATTGATCCCACTTTATACCTGCATGCCCGTGACAACTGGCGATACAGGCAAGCGAGCACAGCGCCTCCCCAGTTGTAGTGGTCGTCACCTCGAGGTCCCAAATATTCCAAGAATGGTAAGTACATTAACGAGACGGAACTTGAATTCGAATCCGGAAACATTATAGACCCGAACAAGTACATTGCATATGCTCGTGTGTGCCGATCTATTATATCCTGGTTCTCCACTAGTGCCAAATTCGTATCATTAAATTTTTTTTTCAACCATGTCAGACGCATATAGTTTTTTGAGATTGATACCTTCTCATTGGGTTCACCCTTATTCTCCACCTTTTTATGATAAAATTCATTATCATCCCATTCATACCCATCATACACTTCGTGTCCTAGACAATCTAAGATCAATTGTGAATATTCATCATCGGTACATCCACAGATAGCCTTCCCTGTAAACATAAATGTTAAACAAAATTATACTAGTACAAAATTTCAATTAATAACAAAAGTATAAATTAGGAACAAAAAATATTTTACCAGTAACAGATAAGCCCCACAAACAGCTAACATCTTCCAATGTCACTGTGCACTCCCCCACCGGAAGATGAAAACTATTTGTCTGGGGCCTCCACCTCTCAACGAGAGCAGTGATCAACCCTTTATCTATCAGACAATGATGGACATGAACCATCTGATACAAGCCTAAATTTTTCAAACCTTCTTTCATCTTAGGCTGGTACCTAACTGCCATTTTGCAACTACCAGTACACAGTTCCCAATCAGGCTGGAACGATAATTGACATACAAAATTTTTTTTACAAAAATTAGATTTAGAATTCAAAAATTTAATAAGTAAATTTAAATTCAAACCGATATTAAATAAATACCTTCGTAGTCGCCGCATATAATTTATGTTGATGTTGGGGCAACTGCAATAAAGATTGTCCACCTTCCATTTTCCACTACAATATAAATAAATTCATACAAAAAAATATTAACACGCAATTCCAACATGCAATTCCAATTCAATATTGACATGCAAATATTGAATTACATATTAACAATCATTCTATTATTTTTCATTATTCTACAATTATACTAGAAAAATCTAAATTACACTAAAAAAATAAATCATTCAACAATTACTAAATGCATACACTAAATAATTCTACAATTAATTCTACACTAAATATAAATTAATACAATTACTACAAAAATAATTTATACTACATAAACTATTTATTTATACTACATGCAAACTACATACAAATAAATTACAACATAAACTATTTAGTTAAACTACAATTATTACATAAACTACATGCAAATAAATTACTATGTAAATCATTTTTTTATACTACAATTACTACATAAATATTTATTTATACTACAATTAGTCCATAAGCCATTTATACTACTAAAAAAATACACATAAATCATTTATACTACAAAAATAAAAAATTACACAAAAACTATTTATTTATACTACAAAAAGAAAAAATTACACAAAAACTATTTATTTACACTACCATTATTACATAAATCATTTATGCTACTAAACCATTTATTCTAACTATTTATTTATAATTTCGGATTATTAATCAAAAATAAAAGAATTAAACTACATGCCTAACGAAACTTGTAGATCTGAAGCTCTTCTTGTTCTCCTTTCAAAAATACACAAACCTATATAATTAGAATTAAAATTAAACTAATAATTAGAGAGTAAAAAAAAAATTTTGAGGCAGCCACGGAATGAGAAGAGAAGACAGAGACAGGGAGGAAAAATGGGGAAGGGGTGGACGCCAACGCAGGGACGGGTCAGTTTAATAAATCTCAAGACCGAATGGTCTACTCGGTCTGGGCTTTTCAGGATCTTCTGTGGCGCCTGCAGGGAAAACGTGAAAATGGGCTTGAGACCGAGTGCTCCATTCGGTCTGGAGAAAAGAGAAAACTGGAGACCGAATGGAGCACTCGGTCCTTCTGGTTTTTAAAAAAAAAACGAAGTAATCATGCTGGTTCCGTAAGAATTGATTTATTAATTATGGTTTATAAAAAAAATTCCCAGATTTTATGGAGAAATTTTATGGCTAGTCTAACTGTATATCAAAGAATTAATATTGATGTAACACTTTTCAAATTTATCAAATGAACTAATTCTGATTCCGCCGCTGCCCAGAACACTTCATTCTGGTTTTACCATTTTTAGTTTTTTGAGAGAATGATACTATCCATTTTAAATTAAAATTGACAGCTGGTACTCTTTATTGCGGTTGTGATAATAATTAGAATAGCTTTGTCTGATTAAAATAGTTAATAATAATAGATTATTATAGTTATTATTGTTTTACAATCAAATAAATTACGTAGGAATATACTATTCTAACTATTCAAATTCAACCGAACACATAATAGACTATTTCGAATAACCTAACTCTAAAAATAGTCTATTTTCAATCTAACCATACCAATGAAAATAGTAGGAAATGTCAGCTCTGTAAATCAATTTCATTTCATTCGCAGCCTGAGCTGCTTCCATGAGAGTGGTTGCCAACAAACTTGTCCACAATAAAAAATAATATCGGACTTTTGAAAGAAAGCGTTTATTTTAAGTTATTTATTTTATACTGACTTTAAACCATTTAATAGCAACATGAATGCTTGTTTTTTTTTGCCAAGTGGATCTTCTACTTGTCCTTAGGAGTTAAGAAAGGAATCCAATTTTATTGAATTGCATAATTTACGTTCACATAGTATGAAAATGGCCGCCTTAGCCGTTTTTCATATCTTATATAATTACACGGAGAATACATCTTATCAACGTATAGTTCAAGGAATCAAGAAAGTGTTCATATTTATAACGGGTTGAAATTTATTAATAACCGCTAAGTGACAACTTTAAAAATGCTTTTCTTAAATTGATTTTCTTACAATCTTTATGTTATTTGGCAATTAGGTTATATTCTAATTGTCAGATTTTCAAATTAAAAAAATATTTTATACTGAGACAGTCATTGTTAATAAATCACCCATTTATAACTGTTTGATCCAGCTTCTTCCACCCGTGATTTTTATATATAAGAAAATTGAAAAACAAAATATTAAAAACGAGAATGAGTCTGTGAAAATTTAAAAAACAGGAAGGGGTACACGACTCATGGCGTCCCTCAGGGACGCCCCAAATTCAAGTCCGACAAAAAAAAAAAAATTGAAAAAACTAGGAATGCCATGACATACAGCCCAAGAATTTCAGCAAAAAAAAAAATAATTAAATTCCAGGGACGCCATGATATATCTAGTCCAATATACAAATCTCACGAAAGCTCTTTTTTCAGCTGAAAAACGCTAAGTTTCATTTTCAGCTTTTGTATATGGGATTGGATATGCTATGGCGTCCCTGAAATTTAATCTTTTTTTTTTTTTTTTTTTTTCTTGGGCTGGGGTATGCCATGGTGTCCCTGGTTTTTCAATTTTTTTTTTTTTTCGTTGGACTTGAATTTGGTATGGCGTCCCTTAGGGACGCCATGGGTCGTGTACCCTTCCTGTTTTTAAAATTTTCACAGATCCATTCTCATTTTTAATATTTTGTTTTTCAATTTTCTTATATATAAAAAATTGCGGTTCTTCCACGATACATTTGCTGTCACAAATCAAAACGCTTTTAATATGTCAAAAAAAAAAAAACATTGACTTTTTATATTTTAAGATAAGATTGAACGCCACAGGAAACTTTATTTTGATATTGAGAAATATGATGACATGATTCGCTGGCGATGCTGATCGGATCAACCACGTCATGCTATTTCTCCTTTTGTTATCTCTACAGACATTATATCCTGTATTGACTGTTTGACCTTGAAATAAACTCCGCGCTATGCAAAATGGACCATTAGGAGGCTTGAATCAAGGAGAAATGGTAGAACACTGTTTGTTAAAAAAAAATTGATGATTAAATTGCAAGTATATACTTTTTTACTTAATCGCTTCATAAATAAAACCAGTAGTCTTCAAGACCATGGTGCGCTGTAACCATTTAAAAATTCAGAACCAGCCTCTATTTGCTTACTTTGTTATTGCAATAAAGGATTTCCAAATAACCCAAATTTAGTTTATTTAGACGAAATGAATTTTTGGTGGTAGTAACTTAACTATAACTTCCAGTTGGTGCTATAAACATTTCACTATTTTGTCCCTCAGAGCTTTCAAGTTCTTGCTTTAGTCGTTAATGGTTGCAATTTGTATTACCCGTTTTCATTTTACTCGTAAAAATGGAGACAGAATTATACAAACCAACAAACTACATTACAGTTCCTACGATTTCAATTTTTGCCTGGCTTCTGTTACACATTGACGTTTTGTTGAATTTTTTTATGTGATATTAAGATAGCACCAAATTGGCATAAATAACAAAAATTACAATGATAAATGTTAATTATTTTCGATCATTCTGAAAAAATTAGAGCACAATAAGCTAACAATATAATCCTAAGCTGAAAGGAAATTAAATTTCCGAATGAACAAGCTTTTATTAAAAACACACTTATCTCTATTGCAAACTCAGGACATTGCAAATTTAAAACTAAAAAAAAAAAACTCTAGATAAAATCTTACAGGCTCAGTACCACACAAAAAAGTTTTCTTATTTTTCTCTAATTTACTCGCTCTCTTCTTCACTTTCCTCATCTTCACTTTCGTCGTTGTCAAGTGCCAGATGGTTCAAATTCTTTTCGAGTGGTGGCAAACCTTCATCTTCATCAGATTCACATTCTGATGCCTCTTCTTTTGCATTCCGATCCTTTTTGTCCAATTGTCCATCTAACAATAAGTTAACTAATTTAGAGATTTCAAAAAACCAACATATTCTACTAATATTCAATTTATAGCCAATTAATCAAGTCCTTGGGTCATTAGAGTGACATGTAATACAGAACTTTGCTTTTCACGTAAGTTGCCCACACTTTTTTAAATGATGTCTTTTGGCTTAGAATTATCATTCTAAAATTTTACTTTTGAAATTTCATGAGAATTGATAAAAAATATACAAGGTCATGGGGCTATATAGCAAATTTAAAGCCAAAGAGAATATTTTACAAGTGATGGTGTCAATTTCTAACAAAAGTACTTATAGTGAAGTATAATTACAAGGATACTACACTTTTAATTCCATTTGAATTATTTAACAAAGTGAAAAGCAGTGTAATTGAATACGCTACCATCTGAAGAAGGAACAGGCATTGAAATTTTAGAATTTTGTGACAACCAGGAATTCTGAACAGAGATGATTTCAGAGCCATTCTCACAGTGTGAATATGCTCTCAGTAGTTCTCTGCATATTCAAAACAGTAATTATTATTTCAAACTTTCTGAATTAAAATTTTCGAATGCAAATCTTATTCCCACAATAATACATGTTACGAATAAAGCAAAGAGAAGTTAGATGAACACAATAGTTATCTGATGAAAATGACAATAGTAAAGTACCTCTCTCGAGTAGAGAATAGTTAGTGCATATTTAAAAAATTTAAAATTAAACTGTTAAAGAAGATTGAGAAAGCTTTACTTGTTCACAGACAAAAATGAATGGCCCCATTTAAATTTACTCAAGAGTAGATTTCCCATCTCCTTCTCCCCACTGTGCAAAGAAGGGTATAACAATATAAGATATCAAGTAACAATATAATAATTAAATTCAAATCAAATTGCCCCCGCCATAAAATCTAAAATATAGCACTGATATGGTTTCTTCTCATAATTCAGAAGTTTCCACTATCTCCATAAAATCTAAAAAATAGCGTTGACATACAGTTTTAATCTATCTCTATATATTGTATTAATACTCCTCAAACTACTGTCAGTCTGTCATGTAATGCGCATGCTCAGCACAATTTTATGCAAAACACAGTACAACTAAGTCCCGATCAAGAGTTTCCATTCTTGTTGGGACCACTGGTGGCAATGTTTCAAGTCTGGTTAGACCTGTTCCTCTATTATTAATAATTTTACAGGTCCGGTCAGATCCAAGCAGGTCAAGTGAAACTAGGGATACAATCATTCAAAATGGTCACATCTTGAGAATTTTGACAATTTTCATAGGAAGTCCCAAAAAATACATCATTCGGGATGCCTTCCAGATGGCTCATACATTATGCAAATCAAACAGTATTGAGATTTCGTGTCCATCTTACCACTAATTGGGCAACATGCAACAATCTGCATTAAGAACCTTTAATTTTAAGTCTTGGAATACTTTTCACTGGCTTCCAGAAACATGTCAATATTGTGAATAATTGTCATTGTGATTTCTTCTCTAGCATCACTGACAAAAAGTAAAGTATTCTTAACGTTTAATTTGGTTAAGAAAAAATACCATAAATTATCAGGTGTTATTGACAAAATCTAAGTATTCTTGGAATATAATTGGGTCAAGAAGAAGTACCAAATTATAAGTGCAGCTGACAATGCTTCAACACAAGACAACTCACATGGTCGGCCATAATTAACAGGATTTGCTGCCACCAACCAGGGCACTGCATTTAACATAAAGTTATAGAACATTTGCATCACATAAATCCTGCAGAATGAGAAAAATTCTATACACCCAATTAAAGTTAATTTTGCCAAGTAAATAACAAACATATAATATATTCCAAGTTGCCAAACACCAGCACAAACAGAATCTCCTTTAGTCATTTAACTCTCTTAAATGATCAAGAGAGGATGGTTAAGTATTTTTAAAAATTACAGAAGAAAATGTGTGATAATTTCTGTGCTAGAGTACCGAATACTTCTCCAATTGTAAATAACCTGGCAGATCTATGCATTTTAACTTGCCTATATGATAAACTTCACTGGTATGCTACCAAAACCTGGTCTATATATGATAGTAATACTTACAAAGTCGGGGAGCCCCACAGCGGAGCTTAATGAAAGGAACATCATTTAAGCGGGCCCATGAGCAGTCAACCACAGCCAAACCTTTTCTTTTTATCAACTCCCCATCTTCCTTTGATACACACTGCTTACCAACTGGGCTGTTAAAAGCAGGAAAATAAGAACTGATATAAGTAAAACATTTGTATATTCAAACAAAATATAAATTTTCAATAAGCCCTCCATTGTGCAAGAGGCTTTGTGCCATTCCCAGATAAAGGGCGATTACACCTCTTCCCCCAGGCAACTATCTTAGGGCATAGAGAGGGTCAATGGAGTACCTTAAGACAACTCCTCCAAAACTATTCGTCACGCGCAACTCCTACAATATTTCCAAGAGCTCACAATTAATTAGCAAGATTTGTTCACAATACATTTATTATTATGAATATTACAAGGGAAATGTAGCAATGATAAGATTAAGCAATTAAAGAAGAACTATAACACTTTTTTTTCCATTATTTGGGGATATATATACATCATTGATGAAGTAGAAAATGCTACCTACAATTAGTTATCCTTTAAGACAGATACTTGTATTTACTAACAAGGATTAAGGTTATATTGTAGTGACAAAGATAACACAAAAATAATATGATCCTTATCATTTAATCACGTCTTTAGAAATAATAGTTGTTTGTGTGTATATCACTTCATAAGAACTAGTGTTCTTGTTAAAAAGAATTGTATTAAAGGCTAACTAACATTGCAAAGCCTAACAGGCAGGGAATTCTGCAAAATTTTATATGAGCCATTCAAAAACTGTTAATCAAGCAAAGATCATGAAAAAAAAGAGGACCCTTAGAAGGCCAAATCTGGAGAGCTTGCGACCAGTACATCTCTTGATATCACATTGCCCAAAATCCTGAAAATTGAAACAAATTATTCTTGTTTGATAGCGCACTTCTGTTTCTAATTTGTTATGCAACATATGCATTTTCAACATACCCACATTGCAAGATGAATTTTCGGAGATTGTGATTCCTCTTTACTTTCTTCCACTACAAAAACAAAAGATGCAAATAATATAATAATATAATAAGTAAGAAAAAATAACAAATGATGTTGTGATTTCATTTAATCCTGCATTTCTTTAGAAATATTGAAAATGGGACTCTACAAAAAATGGAAGTGGAAATAACTTGAAAATTTCCATAACCAAATTTATTTTTATTTTAGAAGCAATGGAAATCATCCCCAAATCCCGATTGCTTCCTCTTTGAGTAGTAATTTTGCTAAGTAAAGCTTGTTCAATTCACTAATTGCAAGAGCCCAATTAACATAACTACTAGCATAAAGGATGATAAGTGATCATCCCCGGTGAGTTAATTTTCTCAAACTGAATCATGAACTTCACTACATAAAAATTATAATACTCCTTACCAGTAAAGCACTTGAAAACCAAAACTTTAGAAAGTAAGAAAGAGAGAGAAAAACAAAAAAACCTTCTTGCCTCGGCAGCGATGTACCAGCCTCATTATCCCTGCACATGCAACAATAACATATCAATACTTTCTCTTGGACTATCTCCATAAAACTTGAAGCAGAAATATTAAAAAAAAAACACAAGGATTACAAGGAGAGCTCCCGGTCGGTTCTGGTCTTCTCCCGGTGAGAGGAAGCTCCCCGTGACCGCCTGGAGCGATTGTATCCCATCAGACTTGCCGGAGAATCGGCCTGAAGATGCGAGCGGCGGCGTGACTCTTTACTCTTAATAGCACCGAGTACCAACAATCGACAGGCGTAACGCTGTTGCAGTGATGGTAGGCTTAGTGCTCAGATTCTGTTCTCGTGCTTCAGCCCAGTAGAGAATTTTCATATCGGCCTATTTGAATTATTCTGTTAAATATTATGGGCTGTTTGGTTACAACCGGGCTCTCTCTAATTTAAAGAAAGCACTCGGTCAGTTGGTCAAAGAGGTTATTTTTTACAAGATGCCTTTTTTGTGTAGATGCGAGTCAAAAGCCTAATTTTACTTGAACGTTGCATACATTTGATCAACATTGTTGAATTTTATCTGGAAATGATACAGGTCTCAAATTTTCTAATTAATCGACTTTTTACAAATGTTATCAGAATTGGACCGGACATCAAACCGGTAAAGCTTTGGTTTGATGGTTTACTGGTCGGACCGATGGTTCAACCGTTTCAATTACTGGTTTATTTAAATACTCACATACAAATAAAATATAAAAATTATTATAAGATAATAATATATTTTATTCATGAATTTTCACCAACATGTTCAATAATATAATGTGAGGTCAAATTTATAAATATATTTCATATTTATCATCTAACTAAATTAAAATACTAAATTTATTAAAGAACTAAATGTTTTTCAATAAGTTGAAGAATATAACAACCAAATTTTTTTTATCTAATAATTATCTAGACGTTATATTATAATTACAATAAATTAGTTTTTAATAAAAAAAAAGAGTGTTAAAAAAAATAAAATAAATAATAATAATAATAAATAAACAATAATAACAAATGTTATTTTGAAAAAAAAATACACAAAATACGTATAGTTTTAACTTTTTATACTATACATAATTATTTTTTTAAAATATCTTAAATCTTGAGGTCTTAAATGTCTTATATGTAAATTATTTTTTTAGAATATCACAAAATACACAAAATACGTATAGTTCACATGTTGCAAGGTACGGATCTCAGAGCCTAAGTACTAGCTAATAGTCATTCCCTAGGTTTCTCTCATTTAAAGTAAGAAAAAGTACAAAAAAATTTGAACTCATGTAAAAACCCGGTTTTTTTAAGAATTAGCTGTCGGTTTTCTAAAAAACCGGGAAGATAAATCGGTTTTTACTGGTTCAATAGCACAAACGGTATTCTATACAAACCAATCGTAAAGAGGTCCGATTCCGGTTTATTACGGTCCAACCGTCTGGTCCGGTCCGGTTTTAATAACACTGCTTTTTACAGAGCATCTCCTTTAGACTTTTGCCGACTCATTTGATCTTTTATGCACAATAAAACATTCTCCTTTTGCCGACTCATCTTTTATATAATTTCTTCTTCGTTTTATTTTTTTAGAGCCCCAAACTTTTAGCTGCCAATTACTATCCAAATATTGACTTCAATTAGGTGATTTTGGAAATAAAATTCCTGCCATCTCAATTTGAGGGCTTTCAAAATTTAATCATATCTAAATACGATTTTATATTCTGATGACATCAATTGGAAACTTCCAATGCTTTTGCATGCTGGAAATAAAAAATAAAAAGCTAAAGGAATAATACAATCAGATAATCATGCAAGATAAGTTCTAGTACAACAGGCCGTTTATATATTGAAACATAGTATTTTTTGTACCCAGTGTTCCACAACAGTACAGTACACAGAAATGTTCTCTTAATACACTATCATGTATCAGCATGGCTACACATCCACACATGCTAAATACTTTGTTAAGGAAGAAATGAAAAGAAAACATTTTAGGAGGAGAATATGTTATTAAGAAGGTTTATGTTATTAGTTTTATCAAACGCTGTCTCTCTTACAAGAAAGACAAGCCTGCATTGCACCTGCTACTGTCAAAAAGATCCAGTCACCTCCAATTTTATCAGTAAGTCCAGCAATCTTCATTTTATGAATTACTGTCCATGATGGATTAGCAACAGCCACCTGCAATTTGAAATGATGGTTTTTATATAAGAAGTCCATAATATAAGTTTGCTTTATCCAAGGAAAGCAAATTCTGGATACTTCGTACCAGCATCTGACAGTATGAACTGGTATCAAATTGGACACATAATTATGACATTTAACAAGAGTGGAACATAAGATGTTAATTAAATGAGAATTTCAGCATATTGGAACTGGGTATTATTGATACTGATTGGTAGGTACCAAAAACAGAGGGAAAAAGAACGTGCAATCTTTGCTTCTTTTTTTTCTTGAGCATTTGTGTTTGAACTATCTGACCTGTAAATTAAGAAAGACTAGCTCCTTGTGTATTTCTTCTAATGTTGCTAGTCCTGAGGTGTCAATATTCATCACATCTGAGGTGAGGCCAAAACATACAAAACAGAGGTGGTTATTTCAATACCTTTCAATAAGAAATAAAGACTGTAAAAGATATGATTAAAATGTTAATTCTCACTTGACATGTCGATAATGATCGATTGGAGCTTGTCTCCGGCCTTTTCTTTCATTGTGTCACATTCTTCTGTTACCCATCTTATAACCCTGTTTAATCGAATTGAGGAGATTTTCATTTCAGTTTTGACTTTATTAAATACCGATAGTTTACCAACTGAATAAAATGAACATGTACTAGAAAACAATTTACCTTTCTCTTATGAAATTGGCATTCATGAAACAGAGAAAAGAGCAATCAATACGCATTAGAAGTACACTCGGTGTTGGAATTGCCATAGGATACTGTCTGATGCTACAAAAGATCTCAGTGTCTTCTATTCTTCCAAGAACTTCCATGCTGGGTCGTATTGCTCTTATAACAATCTTTGCAAAGGAGATGATTATCTGCCAAAGAAGGTACAGAGTCACATAAGCCTCAGTGAGCTATGTAGATATAGATATCTCATGGTTCTATGTTATGGAGAATTCTGTACTGTACACTTCCTTTATTTTATTTAAATTGGGGGTAAAATGACACCAGTTAACAGGTACATGTATTTAGGTTTTTGGTACTATGTGGTTGGATTTCACTAGAACTTCTCATATCGTTGCAAGGCTCCCTTTAGTCAATATCAGTTAAATTAAACAAAAGCAGAGGACTTACAAGACGATTAAAGGGACAGGAAGACTGTACATTATTATATAAAAAAGAGATGGTATTATTACTGAAAATGTCAACAAAAATTGATGATCATACCGCAATAGAAAGGCCGATTTCAACTGATCCGAATAAAACACCTAAGAAAGTTCCCAAGCAAATCAGAAAGTCCATTTTGTCGACCTTCCATATGCTCATTGCTTCCTTATAATCAATTAATCCTGGAAGGGCTGACAGAATAATAGATGCGAGTATAGCTACAGGGGTGTAGTACAATAGCCGTGTTAAAAGTTGCAGTGCGAGAAATACAGTTGCTGCCATGACTATGTTTGAAACAGCTGTTTTGCAACCTGCACTGAAATTGACTGCGGACCGCGAGAAAGATCCTGCATGTATTTTTATTTTTTTATTAACTGACTACAAAGCTGTAGATCAACATAGATGAGCAAATAAATCACAAATTAAAGACTACTGAAGGAAAATATTTTAATTATGTTGGTCTCATATTTTATGTTACGAATAAATGTGATTTTTAAGCAAAAGAGATCCTTTGGGTCTGTACAATTATTTGGATAACTCGATATCAGGTTGATTATTTAGCCTCTTGTGTGTCAAATTTTGCTAATTTATATATTATGCATAAGTCGCCTGAAGCATAATTACTGGTAATATTCTATAATGAAAACTAACCAGTGGCAACATAACATGATGATAAAGATCCAGCTACATTCATGAAACCCATTGCCATCATCTCTTTGTTGCCATCAAGACGATAACCTCTCAGCGATGCAAATGATCTTCCAACAGCAATTGCCTCCTAAAACTCCAATTAATATACTAAATAAATGATTTATCACGCAGAGCAGCATCCTTTAATGTATGAAGTTCAAAAGAGAGAACAGATACCGTGAGTGCAATAACTCCGCATACTAGTGCAATCTTGGCACATTCCACTAGATATGGTTGTGTGAGCTGTATTTGCTTCGCAGAGCTTGGATTTAGGCCTCCATGCACATGTTGTATGATCTTGACACCGTGCTTATCAGATCTTGTGATGAAGACTATAAGAGTCGAGAGAACTACAGAGAGGAGGGGTGCAATTGCTGATAGCCAGAAAAACTTCTTATTCCTCCTCGCCTATGTTTTAATTACTCTTATATTGTTAAATATAATTAATGGGAATGTATAATGTTTCACAAAATTTTGGCCTCTAAAAGGAGGAGAATGATTCAGTTAATTCTTATCCTTACTATGAATCTTGTGATGAGGATTAATATGAGGAACGAGCATCCGATGAGAAAATTGCCAGAGTGCCACTGTATTAAAAAAAAAATTTATAATTAGTTCAAACATTTTCACTTAATATAACTTCAGTGTTTTTCATTTTGAAATTAGGGTTTGTAAATCAATTGGTAAAAGCCAAAACCGACCTTCAGTTTGTAAATCTAACTTTTATTGTGATAAGACCTTAAATTGTTGTTATTAAAATCCCCATTTTGGAATGTCCCATTGTATGGCTTCATATAGATTTACCGGTTGATGAACCGCAGAAGAGACAGCTTTTATGACAGAAACCACATCTGTACTGTTTGTAAAGTGACTGAGTCCAAGTAGCCCTTTCAACTGTTGCAAGCCGATCACAATAGCTGCTCCGGCCATGAACCCGACTATAGCTGCATGAGATAGCAAATCCACAAGGAATCCTAGTCTAACAAAACAACAAAGAAAAATACAATGTAATGCATCTTTGACTTAGCTAATGTAATAAACATAGTATGCATAGAATTTAAGTTAGAAGTCTCCTTGGTAGCAAGTTGTACCAGAGCAATTTTGCAGATATAAGTGCTGTTATCAAAATGACCATCGAAGTAAACCTATATATTCTGAAAGTATAATTGGACCAAATCTAATGATTTGTAGATTTAGATCATACAAGTGAAATTGTGAAAAGCATGCAAGCTAAAATTAGCCCCAAAAAGTTCATTACATGATACAGATAGACTCAAGGAATATAAAGCCTAAGCATGCTGCACTAAACAGTAATCTGTAATAGACATGATACTTGATAGAATGTATATGACATATAATCTACATTTGGCTTTTCAGGTCACTTATTTTTTCTTTAGGTGTCTCTTTCACGAACAGTATCATCTACTATTTTAAAAGGACAAGTAGGGAAAATCTATTCCAAATCGTACTGTAAAAAAAAACGAACGGATCAGATTCACATTAAAAAGTATTTGAATTCTAATTCCTAATCTGTTTTTCTTAATTGGAATAATAGGACTTTACTTTCTTTTGGAAAAGTAGCGGATACATTCTCTTTCTTCTTTTGGTGGGAATTGAATATAATTAGCTAAGCCTGTGGTTGCTTATGTGGTTATATGTATCAGTGAAGAGTTATTATAACAAATGGCATAAATACTTGCTGAAAAAACCAAATGGCATAAATACAAGTAACTAAAGTTCCCATAATTTTGAAAGTGAACAATGGGGATCTAATTTATTTTCTAGGGATATATAATTCAAGTATTGGTTCTACAACTTGTTTTAAAGAAAACAAATTCGCCTATGAAATTAGATTGCAGTTGGACTCGGAAAGAGGCCCAATTAGAAGAAAAAAAAAAGAATAAAACTCTAGCCGTCGCTGTTTCCTTCTTCATCTTTCACCTCTCTCCGTTCCACTCCTAGTTTTTATTCTGACATAGCGATATCCTTCCCTCTCTCTCATCTCTATCTCCTCAAGCAGAGAAGAGAATGAGAGAGAGGGGAGGGAGTCGAGCTGATCGGAGTCGAAAGTGTGGTATCGTCGGAACTCAAAGTGTAGAGTCTTTACCTTATCTTGATCGGAATGCGGAAATCTGGCAGTTGGAGTGCGGCGGCTATTAGATGAAAGCGGACCCGGGTCGTAGATGGAGAAAGAGGTAATATGATGTTTTTGAGAGTAGAGAAGTATGATTAGTTGATTAGAATATTTTACATGATTTCATGAGAATAAATGAGTTTAGTTCTAAGAAGGAGAATCATTTAATCCGTTGCAAGTCCGTTTTTTATCAATGAAATTGTGAGTGTGTATTTAAAGAAATTAGATTGCAGTTGATCATCGGACTTCTCCAAGAGAGTCAAATTGAATCTTTGAATTATCATTTGGTAAACAAATGGGCTTTAAAAAAAAAAAATACCCTACTCTTAGGACTTCTCAGCGAGATCCAAATTTATCCTTTGGGGGAGAAAAGAAATGACTAACTTGATTATTTTGAGAGAAGTTTAAAAGTTAGTTTTTAGAAGTTCAGAGATTAACTTAATTATTTTTTTCAAAGTCCAAGAACTAGTTTGATGTTTTTTGTAAGTTATATAATTAATTTGGTGTATATAAAGGTCAGAGAAGCCTATTATTAATTTGTTATTATTAAAGGACCAAAATTTACAGTTTTTCTATTTATTATTAGAAATAGTAAATGCTAAAATAAAGGTTAGAGATGGAGGACCACCTCAAAAGGCCGAAGGAAGCTTGAAAGATGCCAGTAAGGAATGTAACTGTGAAAACCAACTTGTGGTATGTATCCGCATCTACCGTTGGATCAACAACTTTTTGAATCATGGAAGAGAGAAGGAGAGAAACCACTGCCACAGGGCCGATAGCTATCTCCCGTGAACTCCCCATTACCGCATATATCAGAGGTGGCACAACACTTGTATCTTTCATGGCACAAGAATTAATTTAGTTAGTTAATAAGAAGAAAGAAAAATACAAATAATTGAACCTGAAATTTCATACTTACAGAGACCATACTGAGGATCAAGTTTGGCTAGGTTTGCATATCCAATACTCTACAAAGATTAAAATAAAAGCATTAATTAATTAATTAATTAATTAATAAGTTAGTACAAGTAGATGTATAATTTAATTGGGAGATATCTACCTTGTCCTCGTAGCTTAAAGGCTCAATACATGAGCTCGATAATAAAAGTAAAAGACATATTTCACCTTTTGTTATGTTTTCATACATACGACACTCACACTCTGGCTTATAAAAATGAATCAATTAAACTTGGTTGGAAAGATTTCCTTTTTATTTATTTTTTTCATACTTTATTTATTCATAAGATGTAGCAGGGTTCAGCCAACTTTGGTATAAAAAAAGTAATAAAAATATATCCCAGTAATTTTGAAAGATCCAGAATAATTTTCATGAAGCAAGTCACGAACAATAAAATCCAAATAAAATATTACTGAGTAGTAATACGTGCTAGTAAAGCAGATAATTTCAATAAAATACGAGGGGGGGGTCAAACGATATGTTCTCAAAAGATTTCAAAAGATGAGAAAAGTGTACCTGAGGAATGCCAAGACTAGCAAGAGTGAGACCAGCCATTAAGTCACTCCTAAATGACTTCAAATTATAATTTCTTCCCCATTGAAGCACTGGGAACAGGCCTTTAATGCATGAAGAGAAGAAGGAAGATGGTGAAAACGGTTTATTGTCTCTTGGAATAAGCTCATTTTTCACCATACCGGTCACCTCTTTCCATACTGAAGGAGGCTCCGGCGAGTCAAGAACCATTGCATTCTTTGAAAACGCTGGAACAGCAGTATCATGTTCCATGGTATCCATGGCAATTGAAGTGTTTGGGTGAACTCTTTTAGAGAGGGAGAGAGAGACAAGGAAATCTCTCTATAGTAGTGTAGCCATCAAAGATTATTCTTATCGAAATCGACCAATTTAGAAAGAGATGCAAATTAGGCATCGGACTTGGGTTTTCTCTCACTCTTGAAAGTGGTACAAGTTGCGGAAACTTGTGTTTGGCATTTATAGAGGAATTTCGATGCTGGGTGTTGGCTTGATGATTGGAGAGGGGAGGGGCCATATGAGTGCGTATCCTCTGAGATATCTCAACTTTTGCGTGATCGACGTGTCCGGTGCCTATTCGGGGGTGATGTAGGGGGTCAGTATTTGTATGCTTTGAGATTCGTGTAGAACGTATTTAAACGGTTGGGATTTCCCATAAAGTCACGCAAAGTTTGAGATATCTCAGAGGATATGAATTCGGGGCCATATCCCCTCAGGTACCTGTACAGTTGAGAAAGAGCGGTCTAGATTTAATTCCAATCAAATCAAAAGAATTCGATGATATAGAAACTCCGCTTTGAGATTCGTTCAATAGCTTACGAATGATTTGAATTTAATTCCATTGAGTTTGAACCTGGACAATCGGATCTGCTTTAACACAAATATTAACTATTCGGGTTCAGATTTTGGTCAAATGGTCCGAATCCAAACTCAAAATTTGGGTTATCTCAGAGGATTTGGACCCGGTGGAAACCGTGGAAGGGGGAAGGTTTCCATATTTTGATGGATCTATTAATGTTCTGTACGACTGGTTTGTGACTTGACGGAGATAAAAGTTGATCACCTGGCCTATTAGATAATTCTTTAATTTAGTGTTTAAGTGGCATAGTTCGTTAGGTGGTACAGATTGGTCTTAACTGTTTTTTTTTTTTTTTTGTATTTGTATTTGTATTTGGGGGTAAGTGTTCATATATTTTCCATGGCAATTGAAGTGCTCGGCTCAAAGTTTGTCTGTAAGAAACGACTGTTCGGCCCGCTTAAGGTCTTAAGAAATGTTAATAAGTCTTAATCCCCGTGGCCGAATATGTACAATGAATATTGACAAAGACATGAGCTCACCAATAATTGCACCATTAAAAGGATGAGTCTTACACCTCATGTTTATGCATACGTTACTAAAGTTAGATAGATGTCAAAGCTTTTGAGAATGTATAGTTTCCAACTATAATTTTTAAATTTATCCTTTTTTAATTTTTAACATTTATAGAAATAAAGGATACTTTTGTTTTTTCAACAAATATAAACACATTTTCTTGTTGCATAATCTATCGTGTTTTATTTAATAAACCAATCTCTTTATGCAGTTTTTGTTATTTCAAATGGAGGATTATACAACAGATCATAAAATATAAAATGCATCAAGATTGGTTTATTATTTAATGTTGGTCATTAAATTGCTTTCAATTTAAAAATTGTAATAAAATTATTTTTTATTATGTTATTAATATTTTCGTCTAGATTCATGAAGTCTGTAGCGAATATTATTTTCTTAATATTTTGTACTTTATCCATAAAGTTTGTAGGATGTAGCAGATATTTATTAAATTTTTTTGTTGCTAATTAAATTGCATTGAGATTGTTTTATGATGTGTTAAATTAGTTTATTATTTTTGTAGCAAATATGAATTTTTTTATAGCAAATATTTTGTACTTCATCGCATCAAGATTAGTTTATTGTTTTTGTTATATCATTTTTCAAGCTTGCGTACAGAGCAGGAACATATTTCATTATACTACACCAGTATTATAACATATTTCATTATACTACACCAGTATTATTTTTTATGAAATTAAATATAAAAGCATAATGCAATGGTGGCCCTATGGTTCAAGTGTCTTCAATTTTTTTGTCTTCATTTTAAAAATTACAACCACTTCAAGTTTAAAACTTAAATATAAAAAAAAAGAGTTATATATGATCTCTATCATTTTCTCTATGCACACATAATATTACAAAATTTCAATTTTATTTTGATTAGAATTCAAAGCTTGCAAAAATGCATCAATGTTAATAAATTATGAATGTTGATTTTTCAATTTATTAATTCATGTAAAACTATAATCGGAAAATGATAATTTTATTGACATATAGAAAATAATATAGATTATATTTAACAGTTTTATTGTACCGTATAAATTTTAAAAATGATGGAAGCACAAAAATTGAAAATATTTGAACCCTCTTCATCTTTCAAAAGATTACAAAATTCAATATTTTGTCCAATCAAATAATTAACTAGCTGAATTGTGAATTGTAGATCTGGTTTTAGATCCTCTTAACTTATGTAAGAAATTTAAGACATCAAAATAGCTGACCAAACAAATTTAGAAATGTTTATTAATACCGCCCCTGGAGATAAAAAGTTTAACATTCTTTCATGTGGGGCATGTTTTCTACTCTGAATGGAGCATTAAAGTTTGCTATCATGATTTATGTTAATACATTAATAAAAAAAAAATGTCTTTTACCTTGTCAAAGAGCCATAGTCTATAGTCCATAGGAAACTACAATAATATAACCAAACCTATCAAAAGATAAGAAAATTGTGGTGACATCATATAATTATTTTATAAAAAAAAAGACTAATTGTTGGACACTAGTGAGATATTTTTTTATCCGTAGAAATTAATAAAATAAGATGTACGAAAATAGAAAGATTTGCAATATTTTTAGAAAAATCGAGATCATTAGTTCCAAATCAAAATTTTAATACTTTTTTATTCATTCTGAACAGCTTTGATGAGAAAAAATAATTAAAATTATGAATTGGAACTAATGATCCCGATCTTTCAAAAAATATTGCAAATAAAACACTCTTCTATTTCTATATAATTTATTTTATTAATTTCTATAGATAAAAAAAATCTCCACTAGTGACTGGAGCAATTCAGTGGCTACCAATTAAACAAATTAAAAGAAAATTATGCAACAAGAAAATATATTTATATTTGTTGGTATGTTGCATAATTCTCTATTTTAAATAAAAAATGATAAAGAGTAAATGAGGAGAAGTGAGAGGAAGAGAAAAGGGAAAAGAAAGTGGAGCAGGCATTCTGTTAATAATTGAAGATGGGTATTTTGTTTGTTGATTTGAAAATGAAGGGTAATTTGTATATTCTCCCAATTCATATGCCCAATCTGTGATCCACGCATCGCATTATTATCAATATATAGTTTTCAATTGTACAAACAGTCACAAGATTCGTGAACTAAACTCAAATAATTCATTTTTTTGTGATGCTGAACTGAACGTCGAATTATTCAGTTGATCAAATTTTGATCAAACTAAACTCGAATAATTTGTGATTTTTTCCAGAATTTTCTCAAAATATATTTTTTGGTTTTTTTTTCTCTCTTGCAAGATTGAGATCTCTGATTTGAATAGTTCTTAATCATTCCCGAGTTATAACCAAATTTTTCCCGAATCATGAATTTTTAATCTCACCGAACCGAATCCGATTAATTCATTTGTTACTATAGTTGTAACATAGTCTTATGCAGCATAGTTGTACATCATCAATAGTTAGTTATATATTATTAAAATATTTTTTAAGCTAATTAAAATTTCATTTAACATATTTCAAATTGAAACTGTTTTTAGACAATTAACAAATTAAAGTCCAAATTTAGATTACAATTTAACCAATAAATGTGTTGAATAATAAAAGGTTTAGAAAGTTCGGCTGACTCTTTGTTTTAGAATTGTAATAATAAGTCTCACTATTAGATATTTTTGTTCTATTCTTCTCTTTCATTCTATTTATGAAATAGAGCATCACAGATTTGGAAAAAAAATAAAATATGAAGAATCGACAAAAGTTTGAAATGAATCAGTTCAAGAATCAGACTAACTCGAGCTAAGGGTAGGCACTAAATCAGGTTGCATATATTATTAAGGACCTTGATAATTGTCCCTGCACCTCTATCCCTTTATTTATCTCCGCACTTCTATAACTGCTTTAGGACTACAAAAGTTTCAGCACTGATATTTTTTCTAAAGTATTAATCTCCATGCACAGAAGTATTTATACCTATAAGATGAATAATTTTTACATAAATAATTGTCTCTCCAACTAAATCTCAAATTACATGAGGTTCCATACACGTTTTTAGATATGTATTTTTTTTTCATTCAATCTCGTCCACATTTCTAACGATCTATGAGGAATTTTACGAATCTAAAATCACGAACACCTTCTATGTAATTTTCTCTTTCAAATGAGATCCATGATGACATATTTTCAGACTCGTTATCACACAAGTATTTTTATCTCGTCGTGCAAGTATTTATACCTATACTTGAAAGTACGTTTTACATATGACACTAGTTGACATATGAAAATATTAATATCAAGTATTACAAGTATTTATACATATGCACTGAAGTATTATATCTATGTGGTCAACTATTTTTGTAAGAGAAATGTTAATGCATGGACGATTGGGGAAGGTTGATGCGGGGATGCGGGGTCCCCACTACTTCATTTGATGAAGGTTAACACGGGGACCATTGAGGACTGGAAAATGGGTGATCATGTCAACTTACACATGCAAGTATTAATATTTTATTTTGCAAGTATTAATTTATTATATTTTAGTATTTATACTTATGAAGATTAACGCAGAATGAGTGTAGCAATTGAAAAAGGAGAACTATATAATTAGTGCGGAACCATAGTACAATTTTTCTTTAATGGAAGTGTGGGGATAAATAAGGAGATAGAGGTGTGGAGATGATTATAATTATTCTATTATTAATTGTGAATTTTATATGAGTAAAATTGAGTAGAACTAAGTGTTCTTTAAGCTCACTAAATTCTTTTGTGAGCTCAACTAAAAAAAAAATATCAAGTTGGCTTCAAACAACTCATTCAAACCGTTGAAACTGATATACTTTACGAGTGATGTATTTACATGTCAAATTTTTTTTTAACAAATTTAGTATAAAATCAAGCAATAAAAATGATGAAAAATGAACGTATTAAAATTAATTTATAAATTACTTTTTTACCGCTTGACTTTATACTAAATTAGTTTGAAAATTTATAAATTTGACATGTAAATGCATCATTCGTGAAGTAGATCAGTTTCAACGGTTTGAATGTGTCGTTTGAAGTCAATCTGATAAGTTTTTGAGTTGAGCTCACAAAAAGACTTGATGAGCTTAAGAATATGCTCACAAAAAGACTTGATGAGCTTAAGAATACTCTAGTTTTACTCAATCTACTTTACAAGTGATGTGTTTACATGTCAAATTTATAAAATTTTCAAACTAATTTAGTATAAAGTTAAATAGTAAAAAATAATGATTTATCATCTGACATAACATTAACTGCTAGCTGGATATAATTTTTTATCTATCATCTTACGCAATCACTTCACAATGCCTGTCTAAAATACTTATAAACAGAGATAATACTAGATAGTCGAGATTTAAGAGACGAATATAAGATACTGTATAATAATTTTACAAAATTATAGAGAGACTCAGATACCCAACAATTTCTAAATCCGATCATGTTTGCAAAATTAATTACTTTTTTTGTACTTTATAATATGGTGTTTAAAGTTATAGAACTAGATGTTTAACTTTGTACTGCTTACACCTACACTGTTTATTGTATAATATTAATAATTTAATATACATTGTTTGGTGTTTATATCATTTATTCTATATGAGCACTTAATAGTGTAAATTAAGCTAAATATTAATACATACATTATCAGACATTTTTACTTCAATTATCTGGTATTTTAACGTGTATATATAATTATGTATTTATATCAATTCATTATTTTTTTGGCAGAATTTCATATATTATTTGCACATTAATTATAAATACACAAAAAGTAAGAAGAGAAGGGTGAAATCTCGAAATTGTCAAAAGAAAAATAGAAGAAGGGTGAGGAAATGTGCTTGCTAAAAAAAATAACATAATACTTGGTAAAGATAAAAAATAATAAAAAAAAAAAATCAAACATTCATTTTTTCGAAAGTTAGTGGCTTTAATGCATACTAACAATTTGATTAATAAAAAATACATTTACAACGAGTCAAGTGACTGTAATTTCTAAATATAGTCATTTATTCTCACAAAGTTCCCAAAATTATTCAAAATTACTCTAATCATCCGTAATCACCCTCTAAATTTTTAAATATATTATTCTAATCATATTTATATATACTTATAATCACTATAATACCTTAATTCTTCAACTCACTCCACGACTGAATCCGTTATTTTGACTGCCGCCATACTTCAATGACTGAATTTCCTCACCGTCGTGCTCCAATCGAAATGATAACTCTACACTCCGAGCTCCAACAATACTGCACTATCGGTTTCAATCGACTCCATTCCCTCCCATCTTCCTTATTCTTGTCTCTATTCAAGGAGATAGAGATGCGAGAGAAGGGATATCATTATTCGAATATGAGATCTAAAAGAAGTGAGATGAACGAAATGAGAAAAGGGAAAGAGAGGCAGGCTAGAGTTTTGCTGGTTCACTCTTTTTCCTCTAGGCAAGAAGAGAAAAACAGTGTTCCTTAGATTTTATATAAACATTTTTTGCCCGTAAACCAATGTTCTTCTAACCTTTCATTTGCTTTGAACCTAATAATTTTGCAAACAAAATTGTTATCATCTACTTATTCATACTTACATTTGTATCGGATTCGAATGTTAATTGTGCTTTATATTTCACAAAACTTGCTCCATTTACCAAGTTCGCAAATAGGGTAAACAAAGCAATATTGATAAAGATTAAATATAGAGAAACGGGCAGTATTTTTTATTCCTTGTTCGGTCCGAAATTTTTATTCATAACATATAGAAAAAAATCGAATTAGAAACATATTTTCAGTCTGAGAGGAGTAGCTAATTAATTGATCATATTGTTGCTTGATGTTAATAGGGGTGGCAAGGAGCTAGATCTACCTTGTGATTGTCTTGTTTAGCAACTGAGCGAGCTGGGATTAGGGGGCTGAGCTAAAATTTAAGCTTATCAGATCTAGCCACTATTGTGTTGGACCGAACTGGCTTGTTTAGTTCGTTGGATTTGGTCGAGCTAGCTTGTTTTAAGAAGAACATAACTTTTTGACCGAGTTAGACAACATAAATTCACACAAGTTAATTTTAGACTCAGCTAATAATGAGCCGGCCCGTTAACAGTTCGAACTAGTAACAAATAAGCTGTTAGTGATCGAGTCATGGGTTGATCCCAATTGATCATCAACTACTAACCAATAGTGTATTGCTAGAAAGAAAGATAAAAATTGTCACACCCTCAATCTGGAGGTGCGACAATTCTACCACATCTATTTACCATTCAATTTACTCAACACAAGGCATGGATCATTTTATGCATTGCCACTAGCATTCATTATTTTTTTTGCCACATCCCAATTTATTTACAATAATTATCTGACAATTATAGTGGATGATGCTAGAAATATATACCCTCTGCACCATGTCAGATATAATAAACCCAATTCTCATACCTTTATATGGCCCTGCTGTCAATTACCCAGAAGCGCTCTTTATCTTTGTATAATAACTTGTAACCCACAAGGGGAAACAAGTGAGAAATAATAAATTATTTCTCAATACTGATTGCCACTCAGATTATTGGATTTGAAGGAAATCCATATTCAGAATGAAATCACTGCACGACAAACAACCAGTTTATTTCATAATGACGAATGCAAATGCTCAATAACAGTATCCAATTGAATAACAAATATTTCATAATTAATTCAGAATTCTAAGAATCTTATCAGAATAAATAGTTTGGATCAAAATCTTTTAAACCATAAAGTCAGGTAACGTTTGGGACCCAATATTTAGAACCACTTAGTCTGGTAACATTTGGTTTCTTAACTTTATAATTTATAGTCTGGTAACACTGAAAGATACTATAACATGTATCTGTCGTGTTAGGACTTATACCATTCTAACTATTTTGACATATTGTTAACATAACTAATACGGAAACAATATTACAATACTGTAATTATCGAAAAGAAAATCAATGATAAGACAGTTACCGCAGTTCATTAGTTGCACAATCACAATTCACATTTATTCAATATCTCCTATCTAACCGGTACTGGATTTAGTTGGTGCCATTCACCATATGCGCATAAGGGTCCTGGAGTAAAGTCTAGTAGCTAGCTAGACTTTACGATATATTAATCCTTTTTCTCCACTATATGGAGATTCAAGGATTACAGTATTTCATATTCATTCAATTCAGTTACCGTGGTCTCAATAAATCATTTACAATAAGAATCAAGCAATCGATAAACAATATTAACATGACAGTCAACGGACTTACCTGTAATTCAGTTTCAATTGTATTGGGCTATGCATATGCAACAGTTCAATCAATGGAGTCAATCAAATATTTAAAATGCACAGCGAGTTACGATTTAATTCCTAGTTATGAATCTCAGACTAATCCAATAACCTCGCACCTGATATCGTAGGACAATAAAGCATGGTCACCAATAGTTAAATTTTCTTGAACATATCATCTTGTCAGTCTCCTCCCGTAATTATACCTTAATTAATAGAAGCATTTGTATTAATAGATAGTAACTATTGATTAATTCTTTTTATTTCATTTCCATTTCAATCCAATTTATTTTCATTCATTTTCAAGCATAGATCAGTTTAGATCAAATCCACTTTACCTTTCTACAAATATTCATTTTTCCGAACCAAGTGCGAAAGCCAAGCTCATTAAAGTATTCACTTTTTTTTTCTTTTCTTTTTTTAAACCATTACTGATGCGAAACAGGAGAATAAAACCATACCATGATTGTAATCAAGAGATTTAGAGAAGGGTCAATATGTCTATCTGCCACCCGTCATCACCAACAACATGTGCTCAACCAAGATTTACTCTCAAATTTTCTAAATCCAAAATCGATTTAAGAGGAACAATAGCATGAGGAAAAGAGAATAGAGATAGTACGGTAGACAGGTAATAAGCAGCATAGGAACCTAGTTGCTTAGAAGTGTTGGGCATTGAGAGATTGCCACGTAAAAAGAAAGACAGTGGGAACGTTGAGGATTATGAGAGAAGCAACAAAAATTTAATTTACATATTAGAAATAAGGAACTATAGATGTACCCCACGTGTCAAATCAAATCTATTTAATTGAAATATCTAGTTTGCCTAACCATTCTAAATTACTCATTCTCATCCCTGTAGTATATATAAATTTTCAATTTACTTTGACAATTTTTTTTTTACTTAATTACTTTACTGATCTGTTTGTTATAAGTTATATTTTCAATTCAAACAGTTTGTAACTAACTTTGAGATAACTTGATTATCTTGTTAATCTATTCAAACACTTTAATATTTGTTCCTTAACTGTTACTTATTTTGATGAAAAATATATTCATGCATTTCGTATAATATTTTTAGTTATTAATTTCATTTTCATATTTTTCATAGTGTTACATTCTTTTCCCCTTAAAAGATTTAGACCTCGAAATCTAAATTAATATGCATCTTTTAGGCAATATAATCATTAGTTGAAAAACATCACGCTTCCACTGCACTACTCTAATATAATCATTAGTAATCAACTTTTTATAGTAGTACAATAGCCGTCAAAAACATCACGCTTCCACTGCGCTACTCTAATCATTAGTTGAAATCCGTCTATCTTCCTGTGCTAGGTGTTGCGCATCTCCCGATGGATCAGTTCCATGAAATCAGGTGTATGTGAGCTAAAGTGTTCATGGATGAGCACTTAGATTGATCTGTTCTAAATACTTGATTCTAGTTCTAGTTCTAATAGTTCTAAATACTTTGTAATTCTTACCGTCTACTTTTGAATGCGTATGTGGGTTATATTTAGGACAATGTTTATGGAAGTGCAAATATGATGTGTTGTACTCGGAATTGTCTAACTCTAAATAGTCTATTTTGTAGTGATATTTGTTCAAATTAATGTAGTGATTTTAGTATAATGTGATGTAGTGAGAATTTGAAGTTGTGTGATTTTTGGTATTTGAAATGGCTATAAATATTGATATTGTTAATCAATTAAAAACACTATTATAAATATACTAAAATGGACAAATTAAATACTATTATAAATACTGCATGTCAAAGGATGAAATGAAACGCTAATTAGGTTGGAGAAAGGGTGTAACTAAAAGGTGAAATGAGTTAACCGTGAATAAAGGGTGTGGCTAAAAAGGTGAAATGAAACTCTAATCTGTGGGTAATTAGATTGGAGCGCTAATCTTGTCACGGTTCGACAACCGTGGATATAAACCTTCACTTTTACAAACATCCACATTACTCACGGTAGAGAATCTGTGAGTAATTTTAATTTTTGACCGTGGTTAATTTGTTATTCTGTACTAGTGGATGCATCTACATGTGAAAATTTTAAATATTTGAATTAATTTAGTATAAAGTCAAACGGTCAACAAACGTTAAAAAAAATGAATGTATCAAAATTAATTTATTAAGATTCTAATTTTGACCGCTTGACTCTATAATAAATTAATTCGAATGTTTAAAATTTTCACATATAGATACATTACTCGTAAGATAGGCATCTCAACGGTTTGAATTCGTAATTTGAAGCCAATTTAATGAATTTTAGACTTGAATTCACTAAGAAACTTGATAAACTTAAGAACATTCTAGTTCTACTCATGATATAATAATACGATCTATTTATTTAATATAAATTGTTACTATATAAAATTTTATGAATTTTTTACCCCCAACAACACTCCAATTGATCACTCTAATTAATGCCTGAAGATTGTGCTGGTTCATTCGAGATGATCCGACAAATTTCGAGTATTGGAGCATTGATGTTTACTGTTATTTGAACTTGGAAGTGATCACTGATGCATTCATTTTTAGGCAAAATGATATGTCCAATTGAAATTGACCAAAAATAGTTCATTTATTGGGGCACGCTCTCCAATAGAATAATCCACTGGAATCCAGTTGGGAGCACTATACGTGGAGTATCACTGCACCAGATTCTGTTTTCGTGTGTGTAGAGGTGCTACTTTTATCCGATTATTCGAATCTGATTTAAAATTGAATTGGATTTGATCCGGAACTGATTTGGATCTGATTAATTTGGATAGAGTATAGTTTAAAAAATATAACCGGTTAAATTATGGGTATAGTTACAAAATTAATAATTTAATATCTGATCCGGATCTGAACCGGAACCGATACTGTAATGGGTAGGATATGGGTTTCATTTAATTATCCGACCCATAACCGAATCCGACCCAACACCTGTATAAATACCTGATAAAACATATATTAATAACTATTAATATATAAAAATACAACTTTGCATATTAATTCTTACATAAGCTGTGGTGAGCCCAGTATTTTTTTGAATGTGAAAAAATATAATGCAGTGATATATTCGCTATGTTTATACACATAAATGGATGCCAAATTTATTCCTTCCATAATAGCCGCATTAATTTTTTAAATAAAATTTATTACTATAGATACATCTTTCAATATTTGTTTTAATATCCTCTGCATAATAATGGAAATTTATTGCTTTCATTGATATATCATTTCTACAAATTATTAGTATTCCATTAATAAATTTTTTGAACCATAGAATAAAAAAATCGTCATCTCTAACATTTTACTTTTTAAAAATTATATCCCTTCTTCAATATTTTTTTTTTTCAAAAGTTATTTTCTCTCCATCTACCTGATTTTTTTGTGACATATACCAACTCCAGATCCGAAATTGCCTTGTATCTGAACTGGACCCGATAATCTACAAACAAGTTATGGGCATATATTTACCCGGAACCGAAAGACTGGATCCGAAATATCTATGGGTAGATAGGTATCCGGATCCGGATCCGACCCGAATTGAAACAAATAAGTGTATGAATCGAAATTTGGACCCGAACACTTTTAGGGTACGGATCCAAATATAATAGTATCCGGACCTGACCCGACCCGATAGCACCTCTATGGCTCAATATTAGAGTTTTTTAAATTCTAACGGTTCGATCCGAACCGTTCATCTTGTTCTCAATATTAATGTGTTTGGAGATCAAATTTTACATTTTTTGAAAAAAAAATTACTATTTTTTTAGATAGGTAAAAATCACTTGATCTAAAAAATTCTACACCATTCAGATATTTTATTTTCTATCTATCTAAAAAAATAGTAAATTTTTTTCAAAAAATATAAAATTTGGTCTCCAAATACATATTAATATGGAGAACAAGATAAACAGTTTGGATCGACCATTGGGATTTTGAAAACTTGAATATTGAGCCGTAGCATCGTAGCCCTTTATGCAATTCATAACACCGTAGCCTTACCCTACATGGATAAGGCTACAGTGCTATGGATATATATAAATAATTTTTATTATGATCTCGACATTGTTTTTAGTTCTAAAATTATTTCTATTTCATTTTTTTTATTTAAATCTCGTCGAATATTTTGGTTGAAAGAAAATGAGTACAAAGTCAGACTATACTATGAGAGATTTAAAATTCTAACCTTGTTGTTTTGAGGCTTAATCTGACCAGCATATTTCAGGTCAAAGGTTAAATGCTCCTTCATTTTTATGCTAAATATGATCAACGAATTTCAGGTTACTTTCTTTTTTCATTGAATTAATGCTGTTTCCAGGCCGCTCTTGCGTTTTGTTAATATTTCAGGTCACTATTTTGAGGCTGTTTTTGAAGCTTTGTGGAATGAAATTTGATTCATTGATGCAATTTCTTCTAAATATGTTTATTAATTTTTGTTTGTATGGACTTTCTTTTATTTGGGGGTGTACTAATTTGGACTGAACATTTTTTGATGGGTTGTATGAATTTAGGTTTTCAATTTGATGTAATGTTGTACGTGTATCAAATTATCAATGTTGTTGAACTGAATTTTGTTTTAGTTTTGATAAATTAATTTGAGGTGATTTCATTTGGATTCTATGAAATTTTTTTTTATCGTGGATTGTATGAATTAAATTTGTTATTTAATTTTGAAATGTTTAAACTTAACTTCATAACTTAGATATTTGATATCTTAAATTTGCTTTATGATTTTGTAATTGTAACTGTCTAGCCATTGCCACTGTATACGAATATCATTTCCTAATTTCAGCCTGTCGTATAAAAATGAGAATTTTATATGAATGTCATCTGGATTTATGATGTTCGATTTCATAAATAAAAAATGATAATTTTGTTTCTTGTTTATGCTTCAACCTAATATTAATTTGAATGTATAAATAAATGTACTGTTTAAGACTTTAAAGCAATAGTTTAATAAGATGTATTGTGTCAACTTGTAAGTCTTTTTATTTTATTTTTGGGCAGACAAGCCCGTAGGCAGTGTCAAATTGTAAGTTACTATCAATTATCAAACAATGAAACAATACCCAGCAAAAGTCAATAGCATAGCGTAAAGCCATGAACTATGAAAGATCTTTTTTCCCTTCTGTCTTGTTTTTTTTTTCAATTGTAAGTTACAAATTAGTTGTTTTGGAAGAAGGAAAAAAATTAGAGAAACAACTTGGTAGTCTCTACAAAATTATATATATATATATATATATATATGAGGAGAGATCAAATTACAACATTTTTTGAGTTACAACAAGCTTTTTTTTTTAATTTGAAAGTCCAAATCGTCGATCCAAACCGTTAGATGTGATCTCTACAATAAAATGTACTTCGAGACCAAATTTTATATTTTTTGGAATTTTTTTACTATTTATTAAGATGGGTACAAAATTCAATGGTCTAAATTTAACTAGTTTTTGTATCTATCTTAATAAATAGTAAAAAATTTTCAAAAAATGTAAAATTTGATCTCCAAGCACATTTTATTGTAGATATCATATCTAACGGTTTGGATCGACGATTTGGACTTTCAAAATTAAAAAAAAAAACTTGTTATAACTTGTTGTAACTCAAAAAATATTGTAACTTGATTCCTCCTCTATATATATATATATATATATATATATAAGAAGGAAAAAAAAAGTGGAGGAGAGCACGGGAATGTGATTAGAACTGACCGAGCAAATTTATTTGTTCTAGAATCGCAAAATTTGAGAGAGAAGAGGAGAGCGGAGAAGAGAGGAGATGAACGTTGTGTATTAATTCAATAATTTTTTTCAACTTCAAATCAGATTGTAGAGGAGGTGAACGTTGACAGTCTTCTCCCTATCCACTACACGGTCTTAAGAATAACTTTGAGCGACATTATTATTTTGATAACATCCTTGATTTTCTCTCTCTTTACATTTACAATAATACAATAAAAAGCAGGGTAGATTGGAAATACGGCCAAACTACGGAATTATGTGTTTTTTTAAAGATGTTGCCCTTCAACAATACAGTACATAAAGTAGCTAAAACAGAAATCAAACGGACGGTCCTGATTACAAACGGACGGTGCGCAGCTCCCTTTATGCGTTCCCAATCCGTGCACCTAGGACGCGAACGGATCAATGCGCTGACTCATTACAAGCACGCATCGCAGGCCTAGTACGCATACCTATCAGTCTGCAGGTCCAGTACGCGGATAGATTAGGGATTAGTCTGCAGATTCAGTTTGTGGTGGAATCTGAAATTTGATTAAATGGATAGTAATCATTTAATTTCAATTTAATGGGGTGGTAGGAAATTTTTTTCCGGAAAACAGAAACACAAAGTGGTATCATATCTGTTATTTACTACATTAAATACTAACTTTATGGGTAACTTGGACATATGATATGGTAATATGACAGGGACAGCGTGGATACAGACATGCCGAGTATCCTAGAGGTTTGATGATATCTGGGCGAGTCAAATCTGGTCCGATTTGTTCGTGTCTGTTATCCAATCAGATCGTGTCCGTGTCCGAGTATGTACGGGTACACGGATTCGGATATGAAATGGGCCGGATCTGATTTTTGGGCAAAAACCCTAGTGAACCCGTGCCCGCTCGAACCGATCCGTGAACCTGTGCCCACCCGAACCGATCCGTGAACCTGTGCCCATTGTACCCGTGTATCCTATACCCGTTGTACCCATTTTTTTATTTCAAAATTTTTCAAAATCCCTCCCCCCCCAAAGGTTCAAACCTGGACCAGCCGAACCCTACCCGAATTTGACCCTTTTTTTTTTCTTTTAAAATTTAAATTTCATTCCCACCCAATCAAACCTCCATAAATATAGACCCATCTCCCTCAATATTTTCACAACTCAATCTCAATATTTTTATTATTCTCAATTTTATATTTATTGTTTAAAAATATAGTTGTAAATTTAATTCATTCTACAAATATGCAAACAGAATTACAAATGTATCGAGATTACGAAGTTTGGCACCTCCCGCAAGATTTTCCTGTGAGATTTAAATGTTACATTTATTTCATGTTAGATTAATTTATTTTTGTAGAGTAATTTAAAATTTAAATTTGATGTTAGATTTATTTTTGTAGAGAAATTTAGAATTTAAATTGAATGTTAGATTTAGTTTATGGTAGATTTATTGAATGTGAAGTAATTAGATTTCTTAGGTTTATTTTATGTTAGATTTGTTAAATTTGTTAAGTAATTAGATTTATTTTATGTTAGATTTGTTAGATCTATTGAATATGTTAGATTTGTTAGATTTATTTAGTTTATGTTAGATTTATTAGATGTGAAGTAATTATATTGTTTTGAGTATGTTAGATTTTATTTTTGAAATTCACATTTATTTTTAGAATAATTATATCATTCCCCTCACCCCTGTCCCCAAATTTATCTCTCCACTCTCTCTCTCTCTCTCTCAAAATTAACTTCCTTAACTGTCATTTATCCCCCTCATTAATTCCGCTAAGAATTTTTATTTATCCCCACATTAATTACTGTCCTTTAATAACAATCCTCGCATTAATTATACTATCATTTTAATAATAACATTTCCCGCTAACAATTATTTATCTATTTATTGATGTTCAAAAAAGTATTTACCATTATTCTGTCAGGTATTTATCATTATGTCTCCGAAGTATTTATCATTGTCACTGACATGATAATACTTTGATTTGATTACACATTACTTATTGACAAGTTCAAGAACAAAGTTCAAGAAAATATTTATTATTGTTCTGACAAATATTTATCATTATATCTGAGAAATATTTATCATTGTCTTTAACGTACATATGTTTTACTGAAAAAATCAATTATGTCTGAGAAGTATTTATCCGTATAACATAAAGTATTTATCATTATGCTTGACAAATATTTATCATTGTCTTTGACATACATATATTTTACTAAATATTACAATTTAAAGTTGATAAAAATTGATAACAATCAATTTATTAAAAAAAAAATAACGTTATATGGTTTAAATTATTTATATGAAAAATATACATTGAACTTCCGTTGATCCAACTATTATATATGAATTCATATAAAGCCATATAAAACCATAACATATTTCAATTTATGTAACATATATACATATTGCCCTTTGTACACATGCAATCCCATGTGATCCACATTAACATTACTCCTCAGGATCCAATACAATATTTGTATAAAAGTTATGTACTTACTACTTAGTAACCATGTGATCAAGGTTTGGCCCAAGTTGGGCTCATGTTGCCAAAACGCTTGGTTATGATCTAGTTTGGATCGAAATTTCATACATACATAGTTGTATTAGATTCAACATATCAAAAAAAATGAGTGTGCATGTGATCCATGACATGATGCCTGTTGGTTAAAGGTCTCCAACAAAATTGCATCTCCAATGAAAAAAAATACAAGAATGAACATATATGTGCATACATACATAAGAAAATTATAATGTGCATGCATACATACATAATAGAGAATAAAAATTCTCAGTTAAAATTTTCGTCCAAAATTATAAGAAAATATTTATACATAAGAAAATTGCAATTATGTTTGAGAAGTATTTATCCATGTAACATAAAATATTTATGCATGTAATATAAAGTATTTATCATTATGCTTGAGAAGTATTTTATCATTGATGTTTTACTTAAAAGTTGCAATTATGTCTGAGAAGTATTTTTCCATGTAACATAAAGTATTTATTCATATAATATAAAATATTTATCGTTATGTTTGAGAAGTATTTATTATTGATTATTTACTCAAAGTTGCAATTATGTTTGAGAAATATTTATCCATGTAGCATAAAGTATTAATCCATGTAACATAAAGTATTTATCATTGGATAAGGGAATTGTTTATTTAATGGTCCCCAGTTGTGCGGGGACAATCTAGAAAAAAAAATTGTGTGAGATTGACTGATAAGTATTTATGAGGGGATTGTTTATTTAATGGTCCCCAGTTGTGCGGGGACAATTGATGGATTGATTTATTATTTTATAAATAAAGATCATTGCACAGGAGTTAATACTTCGCAAATTCAAGATAAATACTTTGATTCTTCAAGTTAAATACTAATAGTTTATGAAACATTTATTAATGACTGAGCGGTCCTCCATAATTTTTTTTGCAGTTTGTGAGGGTTTTCTGCGGGGCTAAAGGTACGGGGATTGTTACCAAGATCCAATTTTTAATAGGTTAAAAAGTTGGATTATATTCATTTTTGTGATTATGTGAAGTAATTTGATTTGTTTTGTATATGTTAGATTTTATTTTTGAAATTCGGATTTAGTTTTAATAGGTTAAAAAAATAGGTTAGATTTATTTTTTTGATTATGTGAAAGTAATTATATTTGTTTTGAATATGTTAGATTTTATTTTTGAAATTTAGATTTATTTTTTTGATTATGTGAAAGTAACTATATTTGTTTTGAATATGTTAGATTTTATTTTTGAAATTCATATTTATTTTTAATAGGTTAGATTTATTTTTTTGAATATGTGAAGTAATTATATTTATTTTCAATATGTTAGATTTTATTTTTGAAATTCGGATTTATTTTTACTAGTTTAAAACAATAGGTTAGATTTATTTTTTTGAATATGTGAAGTAATTATATTTGTTTTGAATTAGTTAGATTTTATTTTTGAAATTTGAATTTATTTTTAATAGCTTAAAAAAATAGGTTAGATTATTTTTTTGAATATGTTAAGTAATTTGATTTGTTTTCTATAGGTTATATTTTATTTTTTTAATTCAGATTTATTTTTAATAGGTTAAAAAAATGTTAGATTCATTTTTGTGAATATGTGAAGTAATTAGATTTGTTTTCAATATGTCAGATTTTATTTTTGAAATTTTCATTTAGTTTTAATAGGTTAGATTTATTTTTTTGATTATGTGAAAGTTATTATATTTGTTTTGAATATGTTAGATTTTATTTTTGAAATTCGAATTTATTTTTTTGAATATGTGAAGTAATTATATTTATTTTGAATATGTTAGATTTTAGTTTTGAAATTAGGATTTATTTTTAATAGGTTAAAAAATAGGTTACATTTGTTTTTTTGAATATGTGAAGTAATTATATTTGTTTTGAATATGTTAGATTTTATTTTTGAAATTCAGATTTATTTTTAATAGGTTAAAAAAGTAGGTTAGATTTATTCTTTTGAATATGTGTAGTAATTTGATTTGTTTTGAATAGGTTAGATTTTATTTTTGAAATTCGAATTTATTTTTAATAGGTTAAAAAAAAGGTTAGATTCATTTTTGTGAATATGTGAAGTAATTAGATTTGTTTTCAATAGGTTAAAAAATAGGTTAGATTTTATTTTTCAAATTGAGATTTATTTTTGAATAGGTTAGTTTTATTTTTAAATTCGGATTTATTTTGATTCTAAATGTTAGATTCATTTTTAAATATGTTAGATTTTATTTATAATGTTCGATTCATTTTTTGAATAGGTTAAATATTTAGAAATCTTTGAATGTTAGAAATATTTTTTAATATAGTTAGATTATTAGATTAAAATTTGTTGATGTTAAAATTTAAATATGTTATATTAGATTTATTTTAAAAATGCTAGATTTATTTTGAATTGGTTAGATTTATTTTTGAAAAGGTTAGATTTATTTTTAAATAGATTAGATTTATTTTTGAAAATGTTAGATTTATTTTTAAATAGATTAGATTTATTTTTTGTAGAGAAATTTAGAATTTAAATTGAATGTTAGATTTAGTTTATGGTAGATTTATTGAATGTTAGTGGATTGCTAAAAATGCTAGATTTATTCTTTGAATATGTTAATTAGATTTATTTTTGAATATGTTAATTAGATTTATTTTTGAATATGTTAGATTTCATTTTTTTATTTGGATTTATTTTTAATAGGTTAAATAAATAGGTTAGATTTTTTTTTGAATATGTTAAGTAACTTCATATATTTTTGAATAAGTTAGATTTTAGTTTTCAAATTTGGATTTATTTTTTAATATGGTTAGATTATTAGATTAAAATTTGTTGAATGTTAAAATTTAAATCTGTTATATTGGATTTATTTTAAATAGGTTAGATTTATTTTTGATAATGTTAGATTTATTTTTAAATAGATTAAATTTATTTTTGAAAATGCTAGCTTTTTTTTTAAAATTTGGATTTATTTTGATTTTAAATGTTAGATTTATTTTGAATATGTTAGATTTATTTTTAAATAGGTTAGATTTATTTCAAAAATATTATATTTATTTAAAATTAACAGAAATAAAAACAAAAATAAAAAATAGAGAAAAATATGTTATTTCGACCTCTGTTCTAGGACAGAACAGACTGTTTTGGCCTTTGCAGAAAGACTGTATTTTCTGCAAAGGCCAAAACAGATTGTTCTAGCCAGGAACAGAGGCCGAAACAACATATGTTTCTCTGTTTTTTTATTTCTGTTTTAATTTCTGTTTTTAATTTTTTTTCTAAATTCAGATTTATTTTTAATAGGTTAAGAAATATGTTAGATTTATTTTTTGAATATGTTTAGTAATTAGATTTATTTTTGAATAGCTTAGATTTTATTTTTTGAAAAGGTTAAATAAATAGGTTAGATTTATTTTTTGAATAATTTTAAAAAATGACAACTCATTGCGAATCGGTGGAAGAAGACATCACGAGAATGTTGGCCGATATGTTTGGCCCCGATATGCCACTACAAAATTATCCACATAATTATCTTGATAGTTCCTCCCAAATGCTACCACCTAATTATCCATAAAATGATCCACAAAATTATCAAAGAAGGGACCAAATGCTACAAACAAATTATCAACAACCCACAAAATGAGTGCACCGTATTATACTTCAAACGATCCAAATATATTCATTCTACAATAAACACGTCAATCGACACCATCGCATGCATATGGAGGCACTTCTTCTATAGCATTGAGTCAATTCAATCCCCCTATTTCAGGTACTCCTTCGATAGATGCCACTAAAATTCAAGAAGAAGATATCCCTCATTCGACAAGTGCTCCCCCGCCCCATACCCCTCACCACCCTACAACAACCAGTAGGAAAGATGACTAGAAGAGCTCCCGAATACAATCAGCCATGGTTTGCCTGGTATAAGGTAACCAAAGATGAGGATGACTTTTTGAAAACACTTGAATGTAAGGTAAAAAATTACAAGAGACCTTATTTTGTGTAAAAAAAATAGTGTTGTGACCAGTTTTAAAAGACATGTTGAAATGCATCAAAAAAATGGTGAGGTTCCAAGTTAAAATGCTGGACCGAGACAAATCCAAACCCTTGTGAACGCAGATAGTACTAGAACCAACCCAAAATACGATGAACCAAGAATGTTTAGTGAATTGGCTCGGTACATTACCCACAAAGAACAACCAATAAGTATGGGTGGTTGCATGAGTTTTGCTCGGTTGGTCATTCGGGGGTGTGGTCAACCAATGTACAAGAGGATTCATTATAGAAAGATGGTTAGTGAAATAAAAAACTAGTTTACCACCACAAAAAATGAGCTACGAGTTATATTTACATATCAAAACAATAAGGTCTCAATTACCTCCGATATATGGACCGCCAGTAAACATGGACTTAGGTACTCTTGTGTTACTGGGTATTAAATCGATGATCAACGGGTATTACAAAAAAAAGGATATTAAGTTTTCGAGTGTTGAATTCCCCGTACACTGCAAATGTAATCTTCAAATCCATTATTGAGGTTTTACAAGAGTATAACCTTAAGAGGGATATGGATAACAAGATTTTTTTTATCTCATTCGATAATGCTAGTAATAACATTGCTTCAATTGAGATTTTTAAACGGTCACTAAATTCAATTATGAATGGTGCAATGTTTCACCAAAAGTGTGCTTGCCACATACTTAACCTTGTCATGAAGGCGGGCCTTAAAACAGAAGTCGTAAACCTATTGATAATTAAATTTAAGGATGCCCTCAACCACATTATTTCAAACCAAGAAAGAAAACAATGGTTTGCATTGATGTGTGTCAACTATGGATTGAGCAAATTGAGAGTACTTTCGGATTGGAACTCTACATATAGGTTTTTGAACCGATGTCTTCCTTAAAAAGCTGTCATAGGAGTGTTTTTGAGAAGGTCCACCCTTAAGGGAATGGCATTGGATCCCACCGACGGAGAATAGGAACAACTAGAAAGGCTTAGAAACTTCCAAGGAACCTTTTTTACAGCAATCGTCTAACTATCCTGCTTGTACTCATCGATGTCATTTGAGTTGCTCAAACATCTCTATAGCATCTCCAGGGTATATCGTGAATTGGAACAACCTGAAACCTACAATAAATCCTTCACGCCGATTGTAGATGTCATGAAACAAAAATTTCGAAAATACTGGGATGATGTACCCCTCCTGGCCATTATTGCAAGCTGCCTCAACCCAGCATACAAGAAGTATTACACGATAAGAATATTTGAAACGTACAAAGAGAATCTACATTTAGACAACAATGGGGTGGAGGCATACGTGAATTCAAAGTTTGATGAGATGTTTAACTTATACAACTCAAGAATGGATGACAACCAAAACTTGTCTTCGTCTCGTGCCACCGCTAGGTAAAAGTATAAATAGACATGTGTTTTTAATATTTATTATTTATAATATCTACATTATTTGTCCACTAATTTTTTTATTTTTTAATAGTTCCACTTCCAGAAGCATTAGCAGTGGTGGATTGTTAGCAGATTTTCATTCGGAGAGCAAACCACATACATCTACAAAATGAGTTATTGAGCTATATGTCGATGCTCAACGAAGTTGAACAGGTTGACATCATGGCGTGGTGGAGGAGGAATGCAAGGGTCTATCCAATGCTAGCGATGATGGCCTACGACGTATTTTCCGTTCTCGTGTCAACCGTCCCTTCTGAAAGTTGTTTTAGTTCGGCGAACATGATCCTCTCTGATAAATGCAGTAAGTTGGGTGCACATGTTTTTGAGAGACTTGTGTGCTTGAAAGATTGGATTGATGCTGGAGAGGGCGAGCAACATCGAGATCAACAAGCATCATCATCCGAAGTTGACACTGAAGAAAGCGCTACTGAGCCGTGGCCCGAGGCTAATTTGGATTCAGACGGTGAGAAAAAGAGCTAACAATGGTATATGAATCCAAACTTCTAGATAGGTAGTGTCGGTATAAATTTCTAACCTCTTTTAATCTTTATGGTTATTTTTTAAATTATAATTTCTATACATTTCAATTAGTTTTTAAATTTTCATTTTAAAAAAGAATTATTAACAAAAAAAAAGTTAGAACTCCGCCTATGTTATTTTACATAACCGATACCAATCCCGGAATAAAGAAAGAGGGTAACTTTTATTTTTTAATATATTATTTTAAAATAATTCATAATCATTTTTAAAGAAATTGATTTAAAATATTTTTTATTTATATTTTATTGTTTTAAAGTAATTGATTTAAGATATTTTTTATTTATATTCTATTTAACATATTAAAAATAAATAAATGTTTAGAAAATATATTATCAATTTAGAATGTAAACTAAAAATTTTGAGATATAAATAAATTATGAAACTATATAATTAGAATGAGAATTTTAAAATAAAATAAAATGATTCATGTAAAAAATAAATAGATTTGTACTTAGCCAAATAAATATACAAATTTTCGCACAAATAATATTTATATATAAATTACAAATTTTATTTATTTAGAAATTATAAAGATGTGACTTGATAATTTTATGTATGTGTGTGTGTGTATAGATATAGATATAGATAGATAGATAGATAGATAGATAGGCTAATATACTTTCAGTACCATATGGGTCGAAATACACACGATCTAAATTTGAAATTTCAAAATTCAAAAAGTCGATCTGAACCGTTCATCTTGTTCTCCATATTAATATGTGCTTGGAGACCAAATTTTATATTTTTCTGAAATTTTTTTACTATTTATTAAGTCACTTTGAAAATTGCTGATCCAACGGTGGCTTAACAAAACAGTAAAACCGTTGGATCAACGATTTTCAAAGTGGCTTAATAAATATTAAAAAAATTCATAAAAATATAAAATTTGGTCTCCAAGTACATATTAATATGGAGAACAAGATGAACGGTTCAGATCAACTTTTTGGATTTTCAAATTTCAAATTTTGACCATGTATATTTCGGCCCATATGCTACCGAAAGCACATTAGCCTATCTCTCTCTCTCTCCTCTCTCTCTCTCTCTCTCTATATATATATATATATATATATATATATACACTATTTGATATTGAACTATTCATTTTTTAAAAATCGAATTATAAACACGTAATAATATTTGTATGCCTTGTAATATTTTATAAACCTTTGATTCGAAATTCGGACGAAACTATATTTTTAACAAATTAAATGAGTACATATTGAATTATGGATCGTTTGAACCTTTGGATGCAACTCAGCACTAATCTTGAAACACCTAAAACCCACAAAAAAAAAGAAAAAAAAACCCGAACCAGACCGGCCTATCCGTGAACCTGGACTGCCCGGCCCTAGATCCTAAGACGGGCACGGATTTGATGTACCCGTACTCGTTGTACCCGTCGCTTGCCATGGATTTCTTCCGGTCCGTCCGGCCCAGACCGTTTGCAAATCCTACAAGTGATATGAGAGGTGGTAACGGTACCGGTACATATAATGGTATAGGTACTTGTTCCAAAGCATAGGGACTTAGCGGGTTTGGTTTTCATTTTACTGTTTTATGTATTTATTTATTTAAGTTGGAGCTTACAGAGAGATGGAATTTTATTAATTGAAGTTAGGTGGAAACTGAACTCTGTAACTTTGGTGTGGTTGTTTTTAATATATCTCTCCTGTGAGCCTCTGCCCGGTATTCCTCAAAAAAAAAAAAAAAAAATGATATGAGAGGTGGTAACAAAAAGTTCAAGCATCAACATCACCAGCCTTATATAGCCTAACACAGTAACACTATAGTGCTCGATATGATGCTTTGTCATAGGTGCGTATTGATGCTACCTAGCTATCGGATCATTGGTAGGTTCCAACTTTGTTTTCCATTTTTTTCCGACTTATCAAATGGATATATTTCTTTTTGTCATGGGCGGATCTACTGTAGTACAGGAGGACAGTTACTCTCTTTTAAATTTTGAATTTTGAATTTTAGTAGTAATTTTTTGGTATTTATTGATTTTGTTTTTTTCAAATTTTTTTTTTGTTTTTCTTTGAATGTTTGATTTATGATTCAGATTAAATTTAGTGTTAATATCAAAATAAATTTTTTGAATTATGATTGGTAATATTAATTATAAGTTATAGGATCGCAAATTATAAGTCAGTGTATTGAAATAAGCTATTTAAACCTGATTTAATAATTTTTTGTCTCCCTTCCACAAAAATTCTAGGTTTGCCCTGTCTTTTGTGATAGTATCATGCAAAGAAAATTAATTGATATATTTCATTACGAAGGAAGAATTGGAGATAGTATCCAGAAATTGAACTTGAAACAATTCAAAATCCCAAATTTGTGCTACATAATTTTTTGTTCTGTTCTGTTAAGTTATATTTGGTTGCTTTGTTATAGTAATATGGTTGGAGTTCGGATTCCTCTCAAATTTCGGAAATAAGATGGGAATTATATCAATTCACTGTTCATATAAAAGTGGAGTCAGTGGACCTCAATTTCTATGGTGACCCAATTGAATAGAATCACGCATAAAGTCATGGAAATTGGAGGCAGTCAGTAGATATCAAATTAAATTCGGCTTAAACGTTAGATCATCGTCGACTGATCTATATCAAGATTTGTAAGGATCAAATACACATATTTTAATGCGGATCGGATGACTCTAATTTGATCTGATGTCTATTGCATTGCATCCACACAATGGTGATGACCCATTAATTAGTGCTCTTTTTCATGAAAAGAGGGTATTACTTGTCAATATCAAGGATCATTAACTTTGTATCACACTTGATGCAGGAATCTTGCTGGTGGTTTTTTTTTTTTTTTTTTTTTTCTTTTTTTGAGAAAATTGCTGGTGCGATTCATGTTTGCTTGTTAACAATATGAAGCATTTGTGCTTTTTTGGTGGACTAAAACTGCACAAGTTGACTTCACGAACTGTCTCTGTGAGCGACCTAAATTTGTTTCGTTAGTATTTTAAAATAATAAAATACAAAATTAGCATTATTTCTGGAAGAGGATCTTCCGTGCTATAGTATACAAAATCTATTTTATAAACTTAAAATTTAGATACAAGTAGTTCAATAAATTTGTTATATAATAAACTTGTAGAATACTAATTTCTACTATTTTGATTTTTTTAATATTTTTTATGATTTATGAAATATGACAAAAAAATAGTCTAAAATATTAGCAACTTTCTTTTTATTTTGAAGCTAATTTTTATCATCTTTCATAAATCATAAAAAATAGCAAAAAAAATTCTCAAAATAGTAAATTTGATATTTTACAAGTTCATTATATAACTAATCAACTGAGCTATTTAGATTGAAGTTTGAAGTTTATACAATATATTTTTACAGTCGTAGCATGGAAGGTCTTATCCTATCCATAACACCTGTGCCATAATCTTTTTAGAAAATCTCAAATTCTAGCATGAATGCAGACTCAGTATGCATATCATTAATTTGTATATGCGCATACTGAGAGGTAGCACGCATACCAAGTTTTAAGGCACTTAATGACATTTTTTTGTGTGTTGAAAGTTGGCCATCTCATGTTGAACCGGAGATCATGTTGAACCGGAGATTGTTATAGATTTCTTTGCGAGCTTTCTGAAAAGTTGTTAATAATGAAACCCACGTTTCTTATAAAAAGTGTCTATTTAAAGTTTTGAAAACAATACATTAACGTATTATTATAAAAATTTCGATAACACGCTGACATTTTATATCCTGGTTAATCCTGATAACGGTACATAGATGTATCGTTACAGAAAATGAATGTGAACACTATCAAAATTTCATTTTGTTTTAAAAAAAAAAAAGCTTGGAATGCATATTAAGTCTGTGCACTAGCAAAGGCCAAAGGGTGCTCAGACATATTCTGTAGGGAATTCTTATCTTTTGCATTAACTCAAAAAGGAATCTTTTGAGTTAATGAATCTCAACCGTCTGATTTTAAACAGAGTCAATCTAGCTTCTGTTTATGATATAGGGGGCTCTTTAATATTAGTGCAGATCTAGTTTGAATGAATCTTAAAGCAGATCGAAAGGTTAGAATTCATTAACTCAAAAGATTCGTTTTTGAGTTAATGCAGAGGATACCAATTCGTCTGTAGGAGTGTTTATTGGGTCGGTTCGATTAAAATTGAAATAATCTATGTTTAGGTTTGACCCACTTTGGTTAGAACAAGAAGATTTTCTACAGTTACTGCCTAAATGGTGGAATGAAACTCCATTATCTCAACATGATATTGCTCTTAGTTGGAGCAAAAAACTTAAAAAACTTTGACAAAAAATAAAAAGATGGGCAAAAAAATTTTATGGTAAAAAGAAAAAGGAAAAAACATTGATAAACAAAACATTACATGAGTTAGAACAAATAAAGGAAGAAAGGCAGTTTACTGTAGAAGAAGAAGCCAATTAGATTTTTTTTAATAATAGATTAGATGAAATTCACCAAGAAGAAGAAACCTACTGGCAGTTACAATCTAAACAATTATGGTTAGAGGCAGGCGATGCCAACACTAAATACTTTCATACTATAGCTACACATAGATAAAAAAAAAATCAGATACATAGTTTAGAAATTAATGGTTCTCTTAGCAATAATATAGTAGAGATTAGGGAGCACATAGTTTCTTATTATAAAGAGTTGTTAGGGACTACAGGGTGTAAATATGGTCACTTGGACTAGAATTTCTGGAAGGCCGATGAAAAATTGACATAATTGGAACAATGGACTTTAGAAAGACCTTTTACAGAAATAGAAGTTAAACATGCAGTATTTGCTTCTGAACCAAATGGAAGACCTGGACCAGACGGGTTTACTTTCTAGTTCTATCAATTTTTCTGGGAAATAGTCAAATCAGATTTGATGTTACTTACACGTTTCTTTTATGAGAATCAACTTAACTTACATAGGATCAATAAATCTTGCATATGTCTCATACCTAAGGAAAAAGATGCAATACATATTAAGAAGTTTAGGCCAATAAGTTTAGTTAACTGTAGTTTTAAAATCATCTCTAAGATTCTTACTATTAGATTAGAACAAGTTATGGATAGACTCATAGACAGTAGCCAATCTGCTTTTATTAAAAATAGGTATATCTTAGATAACATGATCTTAGGTCACGAACTTTTACATTCAAGTTATAGTAATAAACAACCGGGGATAGTGATAAAAATAGACTTTGAAAAAGCCTACGACAAGATACATTGGGAGTACTTGCTAGAAGTTTTAAAAAGTAGAAATTTCGGCTTAAAGTGGATACAATGGATTACCCAAGGGCTTTACAGTTCACAGTCTTGTCTCATAGTAAATGGGGTGCTCACTAATTATTTCTATTATAAGAGGGGGGTTCGACAAGGTGACCCCCTATCTCCTTTTTTATATATCTTAGCAGCAGACACACTTAGTAAACTTTTTATGAAAAGTAGACAAGCTAACTTAGTTAGAGGATTAGAGCCACCATGCATAGAGGGTAAAGCCGTTACTAATTGCCACTATGTAGATGATACAATTTTATTCCTGGAAGCTCATGAAGAAAATGTGGAATCTGCATGGTGTACCATGCTGGCTTTTGAATCGATATCTGGTATCAAAATGAATTACGACAAAACTGAACTTTACTCCATCCATGTAGAAGCCAATAGGGCTATCGAGTTACAACAGATTTTTAGATGCCAGGGAGGACAATTCCCAATAAAATACTTAGACCTACCTCTTCATTATAAAAAATTACTAGTGTCAGATTGGACATTCCTAATAGACAAAGTAGAAAGTAGACTAAAACATTGGAAATGGTCCATGTTATCAATAGGAGGTAGATTAACTCTCTTAAATTCAGTTCTTTCTTTTATCCCTTTATACTCACTTTTGGTTTATAGAATGCCAATTACAGTAGTCAAACAAATAGATAAAATTAGAAGGAGGTTCCTATGGCAAGGTAATTCTAAAAAGAAAAAAATATATTTTCATAGATTGGTACACATCTTGTTTAGCCAAACATGTTGGAGGTTTAGGTATACTTAACCTTAGGCACATGAATATCTCTCTTTTACTTAAATGGTGGTGGAAATTAAAGAATAATAAGTATCACAGTCCTTGGAAAACATTAGTTGTGTATAAATATATAACTCACAATTCAGTTGTTTTCTCCCCATTCTGGTCTGCTTTAGAGAAAGTCAATCACATAGGTGACATGAGTGTTTCTTACACATCAGGCGTAAATACACCAATCAAATTCTGGACTGATCATTGGTATCAAAATTGTCCTTTAGTTATAAAATTTTACACACTGTACACAAAATGTAGCAATAAGGATGTTTTGCTAGCTGATGTTATACACTCACAAGGACAGGTCGTTCGGTTTAGGATAGAATTACTAGGAGTCGATTATCAAGACTGGATAGCTCTACTACACATCATTAGCACAACCTCTTTTACTCTTCCACATGATTACATTGAATGGAAATGGGAGGCTTCAGGGAAGTTTTCAACACACTCCATCTACACACTTCTTAATTTGGGGGGGAGGGGGGGGGGGGGGGGGGTTAAACCTAGTGATTCTATGCTTTTTTTATGTGGTTAGTATCCCATAACACAATATTGACCAAAGATAATCTTGCATTGAAATGGTGGGTTGGAGATCAGACTTGTCATTTCTGTTCTGAGCATGAATCAATTGATCACTTATTCATAACTTGCAATTTAGCACAACAAATTTGGTTTTATTTAGGTAAAAGTCAATGGGTAATGCAAATTTGGCATACATGGGACGATATCTTACATTTTGCACAGACGTTGGATTATGAAAACAGAAATGGTTTCTTGATTGTTTTAAGTGCAGTTTGTTGGAGTATTTGGAAACATAGAAATGAAGTATGCTTTAATAATTGTTATATTAAAAATGCTAGATCATTAATTTTGCTCATTAAAACCTCTTGTGGCTATTGGTCAGGTACCTTGAAGAAGAAAGTCAAAGATGCAGTTGGAGAGTGGCTTCCTTTGATTGAAGATGCTATTCCATTAGCTCAGTACATACCCATGGAGGTGGTAGTTTACCAGCCAGCAGTCGACTCTGATGGGGGTTCTCCTGCGATGACCTAGATGCTTATGAAGACTAAACCCCAATTTTGTCGTTTAGATATTATTAGCCTCAGCCCATTACTTAGCGGCTTAGTTTTAGCTACATTAATCTATTTTTGGAATATTGCAAGTGTTAAGTTTTGGATGATGTCTGCCTTGGTATTTGTTTTGTTGTTGCGGTATTTTGTTGATTGACTCTAAAACTGAAACAACTGTGATGGTGTAATTATCCATATTCCGATCAATGGAATGGACATTTTGCCTTTTTTTAAAAAAAAGAAAAAAAGTTAAAACAAAATATTCGTATCTCTGAGTTCAATAAAATAGCAAAATGCTCCGTTGGATTCCATAAACTTTATTCTTACTGTATTTTCGATTCTTTTCTTTCTCCTCGATTACATTCTAATTTCAAAACGTTTACAATTTCTTAGTTTTTCAAAATTTCCAACAGTAATCAGATTCATCCAAAATTCTAGATTTCCGCGATCTTATAGTTTATATTTTGTTAATGTTTCGTAACAATAATTGCTAGTTTCAACCATTCAAGAGAGCATGATGTAAGTTTTTGAAAATACCAATTTTATTAGTTTTACAATTTAAATATTTATTTTTTGAATTGTAATTTGTTAAAATTCAAATTTTAAATTTCAACATTTTCAAAACTTAATATTTTTAGATAGGCTTTGGTACTATGCATACATAACACACATTTGTCCATACTTTGGATCAATATCTCCCATTACAAAGTCCAAATAGTTAATCTAAACCGTTCAACATGATCACTATATAAAAATAGACTTTTGCTTTTACCCGAACGGGTATGACCCGTTGTACCCGACCCGTACCCGTTACCCGAGGTATCCGTACCCGTGCCCGGGTATAGGCGGGTAAACGGGTACACGGGTACGGGTTTGAGACGGACCGGACTCATTGATTCGGGAACAAACCCGCCCAACCCGTACCCGTTTTACCTGTACCCGAAACCCGTCTACCCGCACCCGTTTTACCCGTACCCGCACCCGTTTACCCAACTAACTTTACCCTTTTACCTGTTTACCCTTTACCCGTTTACCCGTGACCTTTTACCCGTTTACCCGTTTCATTTGAAATTTGAATTTTTTTGCCGCCGGTTCAGACAAACCGGGCCCGGACCGGTCAAATCAAACCCGGCCGGACCCACCCGGGTCAAATCCCGGTTTTTTTTTTTTTTTTTTTTAATTTCGAATTTAATTCCCCCCTCCAATTTTTTCTTTAAATACACCCCCTCTAACTCTCTTTCTCTCCACATTCTATCTCAAACTCTCATTCTCTCAATTTTCATTATTCTCAATTTCTCTATTTATTTTTAAAAAAATTATATAGTTGTAATTTAATTCATTCTACAAATACGCAAACGGAATTACGAAGGTATCGAAATTACAAAGTTCGGCACCTCCCGCAAGATTTTTCCGCGAGATTTAAAGGTTAGATTTATTTTATGTTAGATTAATTTATTTTTGTAGAGTAAATTTAGTTTAAGTTAGATTTATTGAAAGTTAAGTAATTAGATTTGTTAAATTTGTTAAGTAATTAGATTTGTTAGATTTATTTTATATTAGATTTGTTAAATTTGTTAAGTAATTAGATTTGCTAAATTTGTTAAATAATTACATTTCTTAGATTTATTTTATGTTAGGATTGATAGATTTATTGAATATGTTAGATTTATTTAGTTTATGTTAGATTTGTTAGATGTGAAGTAATATCTGTTTTGAATATGTTAGTTTTTTTTTTAATTCGGATTTATTTTTAATAGGTTAGAAAAGATGTTAGTTTTTTTTTTAAATTTGTGACGTAATTAGATTTGTTTTTTTTATATGTTAGATTTTTTTTTTAATTTGTGAAGTAATTAGATTTGTTTTTTGAATATGTTAGATTTTTTTTTAATTTGGATTTATTTTTAATAGGTTAGAAAAGATGTTAGATTTTTTTTTTTAATTTGTGAAGTAATTAGATTTGTTTTTTGAATATGTTAGATTTTTTTTTGAAATTCGGATTTATTTTTAATAGGTTAGAAAAGATGTTAGATTTTTTTTTAAAATTTGTGAAGTAATTAGATTTGTTTTTTGAATATGTTAGATTTTTTTTTTGAAATTCGGATTTATTTTTAATAGGTTAGAAAAGATGCTAGATTTTTTTTAAAAATTTGTGAAGTAATTAGATTTGTTTTTTGAATATGTTAGATTTTTTTTTTGAAATTCGGATTTATTTTTAATAGGTTAGAAAAGATGTTAGATTTTTTTTAAAAATTTGTGAAGTAATTAGATTTGTTTTTTGAATATGTTAGATTTTTTTTTGAAATTCGGATTTATTTTTAATAGGTTAGAAAAGATGTCATATATTTTTTTAAATAGATTAGATTTATTTTTCTGTTTTTTACTTTCTGTTTTTAATTTCTGTTTTTAATTTCTGTTTTTTAATTTCTGTTTTTAATTCCTGTTTTTTAATTTATGTTTTTAATTTATGTTTTTAATTTCTATTTTTTGCTTTCTGTTTTTAATTTCTGTTTTTAATTTCTGTTTTTTAATTTCTGTTTTTAATTTCTGTTTTTAATTTCTGGTTTTAATTTCTGTTTTTAATTTCTGTTTTTAATTTCTGTTTTTAATTTCTGTTTTTTAATTTCTGTTTTTAATTTCTGTTTTTAATTTCTGTTTTTTAATTTCTGTTTTTAATTTCTGTTTTTTAATTTCTGTTTTTAATTTCTGTTTTTAATTTCTGTTTTTTGCTTTCTGTTTTTAATTTCTGTTTTTAATTTCTGTTTTTTAATTTCTGTTTTTAATTTCTGTTTTTAATTTCTGTTTTTAATTTCTGTTTTTAATTTCAATTTTTAATTTCTGTTTTTAATTTCTGTTTTTAATTTCTGTTTTTAATTTCGTTTTTAATTTCTGTTTTTAATTTCTGTTTTTAATTTCTGTTTTTAATTTCTGTTTTTAATTTCTGTTTTTAATTTCTGTTTTTAATTTCTGTTTTTAATTTCTGTTTTTAATTTCTGTTTTTAATTTCTGTTTTTAATTTCTGTTTTTAATTTCTGTTTTTAATTTCTGTTTTTAATTTCTGTTTTTTAATTTCTGTTTTTAATTTCTGTTTTTAATTTCTGTTTTTAATTTCTGTTTTTAATTTCTGTTTTTAATTTTTGTTTTTAATTAGGTTAAAAAATGACATCTCCTCATCACGAATCGGTGGAAGAAACATTTGAAGCGAGAATGTCGGCTTCTATTTTTGGCCCCGATATGCCACCACCTAATTATCTTGATAGTTCCTCCCAAATGCCACCACCTAATTATCCACCTAACTATCCACACAATTATCAAAGAAGGGACCAAATCCTAGATTTAAATTATCAACAACCCCCACAAATGCATGCACCGTATTATACTTCAAACGATCCAAACGCCTACATTCCACAAGAAACATTTCAACCGACACCATCGTATGCATATGGAGGCACTTCTTCTGTAGCATCGAGTCAATTTACTCCCAGTATAGAAGGTACTCCTTCGAGAAGTGCCCCTGAAATTCAGGAAGAAGCTATCCCTCCTTCGACAAGTGCCCCCCCGCAACAACCAGTGGTAAAGAAGGCTAGAAGACCTTCGGAATACAATCAGCCGTGGAAGAGATTTTATGAGATTACAAAAGATGCTGATGGCTTTATGGAAACTCTTGAATGTAAGGTACCCAATTGCAAGAAACCTTTTTTTGTGTATAAGCAAAGTAGTGGTATGAGTAGCTTTAAAAGACATGCCGAAATGCATGAAAAAAAGGGTGAGGAACCAAGCAAAAATGTACCAACGAGACAAATCCAAACCCTTATTAATGCGGATGGTACCAGAACCAACCCAAAATTTGATGAAAAAAAATGCTTAGTGAATTGGCCCGGTACATAACCCACAAAGAACAACCAATCAGTATGGGTGGTTGCACAGCCTTTGCCCGGTTGGTCATTCGGGGGTGTGCTCAACCAATGTACAAGAGGATGCATCATAGAAAGTTGGTTGGTGAAATAAAAAAACAGTTTACAACCATAAAAGATGACCTCAAAGGTACATTTGCATATCAATCCAATAAGGTCTCAATTACCTCCGATATATGGACTGCTGGTAAACATGGCCTTGGGTACTCTTGTGTTACTGGGCATTGGATCGATGATCAGTGGGTATTACAAAAGAGGATATTAAGTTTTCGAGTGTTAGATTCCCCGCACACCGCAAATGTAATTTTCAAATCTATTATTGAGGTTTTACAAGAGTATAACCTTAAGAGGGATATGGCTAACAAGGTTTTTTCTATATCTTTCGATAATGCTAGCAACAACATTGCTTCCATTGAAATTTTTAAACGGTCACTAAACCCGATTATGAATGGTGAAATGTTTCACCAAAAGTGTGCTTGTCATATACTTAACCTCGTCGTGAAGGCGGGACTTAAAACAGAAGCTATAAAATTATTGATAGTTAAATTTAAGGATGCCCTCAACCACATTGTTTCAAACCATGAAAGAAGACAAGAGTTTGCAAAGTTGTGCATAACCTATCGACTAAGCAAGTTGAAAGTACCTTGGGATATAGATACCCGTTGGAACTCAACCTATAGGATGTTGAACCGATGCCTTCCTTACAAAGCTGTCATAGGGGAGTTTTTGAGGGGATCCACCCCTGAGGGAATGCAATTGGAACCCACCGGCGGGGAATAGGACCAACTAGAAAGGCTTTCAACATTCCTAGGAACCTTTTTTGAAGCAACCGTCAAACTATCCTGCTCGTATTCTCCGACGGCATTTGAGTTGTTGGGGCAAATCTACCAAATTTCCAAGGTGTATCGTAATTTGGAACAAGCAGAAACACACGATAAATCTTTCACACCGATCGTAGAGGCCATGAAACTAAAATTTCTAAAATATTGGGAAGATGTACCCCTCCTGGCCATTATCGCAAGCTGCCTCAACCCGGCATACAAGAAATATTACACGATCAAAATGGTTGAAGCGTACAAAGGTAATCTACATTTAGACGCAACCGGGGTCGAGGCATACGTGGATGCGAAGTTCGCTGAGATGTTTAACATATACAACTCAAGAATTAGTGGCAACCAAAACCCCTCTTTGTCCCGGGCTGGTCCTAGGTATGAATAAATATACATTATGCTTTTAATCTTTATTATTTATAATATCTGCATTATTTGTCCACTAATTATTTATTTATTTTTTAATAGTTCCAATTTCAGGAGCACTAGCAGTAGTGGATTGTTAGCAGATTTTCAGTTAGATAGCGAACCGCACGCATCCACAAACGAGTTAGTGAGCTATTTAAATATGCGCAACGAAAACGAAAACGTTGACATCATGACGTGGTGGAAGAGGAATCAAAGGTCTTATCCAACACTGGCGATGATGGCCCGCGACGTCTTTGCCGTACCCGTGTCAACCGTCCCTTCAGAAAGTTGTTTTAGTTCGGCGAACAGGATCCTCTCCGACAAACGCAGTAAATTGGGTCCACATGTTTTTGAGAGACTTGTGTGCTTGAAAGATTGGATTAAGGCTGACGAGCGCAACTAACATCAAGATCAAGAATCATCATCCGCAGCTGATACTGAAGAAAGTGTTACTGAGCCGCAGCCCCAAGCTAATTCAGATTCAGACGGTGCGGAAGAAAGCGAACAATGGTATATGAATCCAAACTACTAGATAGGTAGTGTCGGTATAATTTTCTAACCTCTTTTAATATTTATGGGTATTTTTAAAATTATAATTTCTAAACATTTCAATTAGTTTTTAAATTATTCATTTTAAAGAACAATTACTAATAAAAAAAAAGTTAGAACTCCGCCTATGTTATTTTACATAGCCGGTCCCAAGCCCGGAATAAAGGAGGAGGGTAACTTTTATTTTTTAATCTATTGTTTTTAAATTATTCATAATTATTTTTAATGTAATAAATTAATTTAAGAATTTTTATTTATATTTTATTATTTTAATTAGAATGAGAATTTGAAAATAAAATAAAATGACTTGCTTAAAGAAATAAATAAATATATTTGTACTTAGCCGTATAAATATACAAATTTTCGCACGAATAATTTTTATATATAAGATACAAATTTTATTCATTTATAAATTATAAAGTTGCGACTTGATAATTTCATGTTTATATATACTCTATTTGATATCGAACTATTCATATTATAAAAATCGAATTATAAATATGTAATAATATTCGTACGACACTGTAAAAAAAACGAAAAACAAAAAAAAACAGAAAAAAAACATTAAACAAAACAGAAAAAAAATAAAAAAAAACGGAAAAACAAAACAGAAAAAAAAACTAAAAAAACAGCAAAAAAAAACATTAAACAAAACAGAAAAAAAATTTAAAAAAAATGGAAAAACGAAACAGAAAAAAAACTAAAAAAACAGAAAAAAAAAACATTAAACAAAACAGAAAAAAATAAAAAAAACAGAAAAACAAAACAGAAAAAAAACTAAAAAAACAGAAAAAAAAACATTAAACAAAACAGAAAAAAAAATAAAAAAGAAAAACAAAACAGAAAAAAAAACTAAAAAAAAAACAGAAAAAAAAAAACCAAAAGAAAAACAGAAAGAAAAAAAAAATACCCGTACCCTACCCGCCCTACCCGACTACCCGTACCTGAGGTACCCGTACCCGTTACCCGGGACGGGCACGGGTTTGAAACGGGTAGGGTACACTTTTTTAAAACCGTACCCGACCTACCCGTACCCGCCTACCCGACTACCCGCCCTACCCGTACCCGCCCTACCTGACTACCCGCCCTACCCGTACCCGAGGTACCCGTACCCTACCCGAATTCAATCCACTAGATAAACTCTAAGGTTATGTTTGGTTGTGGAATAAAGTTAAACCGGATTAAATTTCTTACTCCAAGTTAAACCGGAGTAAGTTAACCATATTTGATGGAGTAAGCTAAACCACCTCTCTAGGTGGTGTAAGTTACTCCGGTTTAGCTCAAATCTTACTCCATCTTAAACCGCTTAAGTTACTCCTCGTTTGACTTCTTAAACGTGGAGTAAGGGGTTTACTCCACCTCTTACTTCACAACCAAACATGGCCTAATTTTCTACTGACAAGAATCTGTCAGAACAGGTAGATAAAGGTCAGATATATTGTATACGATCAATATTGATCTCAACTGTTAAATCTAAAATTCAATATAATTCGCATAATTAAATAGGAGACTAATCCATCGAGCTAATAGTATCCACTGAGCATAATATAGAGTTAGGCTAATATGACACTAGTGTTATATAAAACTAACTAACACCACATCTTAAACCCTTAGATCTGCTTTAAGATCCGTAATATTCGTTTTTACTGTTCAAGCACTTCATTTTGTACGGATCTTAAAGCAGATCTAAGGGTTTAAGATGTGGTGTTATTTAGTTTTATATAACACTAGTGTCATATTAGCTCAACTCCATAATATATATATATATATATATAGGAATATGCTAGCATGTTATGCATAGTATAGAACCCCTCCATGCAACGGCTTGGATTTCGAGTTTTCAAAATCCTAATGGTCGATCCGAACCGTTCATCTTGTTATCCATATTAATATGTGTTTGCAGACCAAATTTTACATTTTTTGAAATATTTTTACTATTTCTTTAGATTTATTGAAAATCGTTGTTTTTAGCAAATCTGTACCATAAAAAAACAGCGATTTTCAATAAATCTAAAGAAATAGTAAAAACATTCCAAAAAATGTAAAATTCGGTCTCCAAACACATTAATATGGAGAACAAAATGAACGGTTCGGATCGACTGTTAAGATTTTCAAAACTCAAAATCTGAGCTGTTGCATGGAGGGGTTCTATGCTATGCATAGCATGCTAGCATGTTCCTATATATATATATATATATAGAGAGAGAGAGAGAGAGAGAGAGAGAGATGGACTTGGGTGAGACGCGGAGCACCACACGTTTGTACTTCACGCTATATTTTCATTTTGAAAGTTTAAATAACTGATCTGAACCGTTAGATGTGATCTCCACATTGAAATGTGCTTGGAGACTAAATTTGACATTTTTTGGAATTTTTTTACTATTTACTAAGCCACTTTGAAAATCTGAAAATCCTGGTGAACAGTAAAAAACAGTAAAAATTTCTGGACCACCGGATCAGCGATTTTCAAAGTGGCTTAATAAATAGTAAAAAATTTTCAAAAAATGTAAAATTTGGTCTCCAAGCACATTTCAATATGGAGATCGTGTTGACCGGCTCGGATCGGTTGTTTGGATTTTCAAAATGGCTAAAATGTACCATGGAGCACCAAACGCGCATACTCCGCGTCTCACCCAAGTCCATCTCTCTCTCTCTCTCTATATATATATAGAGGTTGGCTAAGATCAAAGTTTTGTTAAGCTACAGTTGGATCAACGATTTTCAAAGTGGTTTAATAAATAATAAAAAAAAATGTAAAATTTGGTCTCCAAGTACAATTTAATATGGAGAACAGCTTGAACGGTTTGGATTGACGTTTTAAACTTTGAAAATTAAAAAACGAATTGATAGCGCTAAAGCTCAGGAATTACCACTTTGATCTTAGCCAACCTATATATATATATATTTTCTAATTGAACATTTTAGACGTATTATTGGACCAGAAAATTGATCAACTAATGTTAAAAAAAATTATTCTAGATAATTGTTATTAATTGGACCCATCAAGACATTCAATATTTTCAAAAAATTTCATCAAAACATCTACATATATTATTTTCCCATTAAAATTGAAGTTCATTTTTTTTTATCACTTTTCTTCCTTTAGTCTATATTATAAATTGAATTTATAAATTAATCTTTCTTGTAAAATGAAGGTATCTTAATTATTCAGAACGTATAATGCTAAAACTACATCTACATCTGTATTTCATTAAGCGGATATATATACAAACAGTAGACATATGTCTTTTTCTTTGAAAAATTTCATGGCAGTTACTGCCAGATATGAATTGAACGGAATTAATACATTGTTGAGGAGCTATTGGTGCTGCCTCGTCATACACAACTAGCACTACATACAGCATACCAGAAAAAAAAAAACAGAACAAACATCACCGAAATCTAGAAAATAGAAAGAAACAGAATCAGTAAAAACAAAAATAAAAACCATAGCAACACTTTCATTCAACTCAGCAATACAATGCCCATAGTCGACTTTCTGCCAATATCTTGTCAGCAACAATATTTGGCGGCCTTCTTCCTCCTCTGAAAATTCTTTCATTTCTTTCTTTCCAAAGGAACTGTAACGCAAATCAAACAAAGAGAAGAGAAAATTGGACACCAAGATTTTAACGTGGAAAACCCCTTTTGAAAATAGGGTAAAAACCACGGGTGGCAGCAGCCTTGAAATTTCACTAGAGATGAAAATCGTTGTTTTTCTTACAGAGATCTTACAGCAACCTTTTTCCCCAAATTCACCTTTTTTGTTACAGAGGCAGCAGCGGAAAAAAAAAACACAAAAATAATAATCAAAGGAGACAGGTAAAGATGTAATGGGCTGATATTAACAATCAATTTTGGGCCACCAATTGAAGTCCAGTAACAAAATAGAAGTCGCCTCTTTCAATCTCCACCTTGACTGATATAATGGCATAATTAGAGAAGTTTGTTGCTGTGAAGTTGCTGTTGTAGATGTTGTTGTACCTGATACATATTGGGTCTGATGATGCTTGCTGCCGCCAGACAGCCTGTCTTAGTGAGTTACCTTCACCAAGTCCAAGCAATGCTCGAACTTGGTACTGGGAAGTACTTTTGTCAACATGTCTGCTGCATTGTTTGTCGTGTCGACCTTCTTCACAATAATATCGCCTTCTGCAATAACTTCCCGAACTTTATGGTACCTTACATCGATGTGTTTCGTACGCTCATGGAACATGCCATCTTTTGTGAGATAGATAGCACTCTAGCTGTCACACAAAATGTTCAATTTCTGCACATCTAGAGTTAGTTCACCGTAGAGATTCGAAGCCAAACAGCTTCCTTAACGGCATCAGTAATGGCCATGAATTCTGCTTCAGCGGTGGAGAGAGCAACACAATCTTGAAGCCGAGAGCGCCAACTCACGGCACAACCACCAAAGGTGAAGACATAACCTGAAGTAGATCGCCGACTATCAAGGCAACCAGCATAATCTGAATCTACATAGCCGACTAAACCAGTCAAAGAGTTAGAAAATTCAAGCTGTTTGGAAGTTGTACCTTTCAAGTATCGAAGTATCCATTTAACCGCTTTCCAATGTTCCTTTCCAGGATTGGCCATGAAGCGGCTAACTACACTAATGGCATGAGCTAGATCAGGATGGGTGCATACCATTGCGTACATGAGTGAGCCAACTGCACTGGCATATGGCACATTTGCCATTTCATCAACTTCTTTTTCTGAAAGCGGTGACATTTGTCTTGACAACTTGAAGTGTGCACCTAAAGGAATAGTAACAGACTTCGCCTTACTCATGCCGAACCTCTCTAGGACCTTAAGAATGTAACCTTCCTGAGAGAGATATAACTTGTTTTCCTTTCTGTCTCTTGAGATTTCCATGCCAAGAATTTTCTTTGCTGCTCCAAGGTCTTTCATCTGGAATTCTATTTTTAGTTTCACCTTTAACTTGGCAATGTTAGACATGTTTTTAGCTGCAATAAGCATGTCATCTACATAAAGTAGCAAATACATAAAGGAGTGACCACACCTTTTAATGTAAACACAAGCATCAAAATTACTTCTTTCAAAACCAATACTTGTGATAAATTGATCAAACCTCTTATACCATTGACGTGGAGACTGTTTGAGATCGTAAAGAGATTTATGTAACTTGCATACATAGTCCCTTTTACCGTCAATGAAATACCCCTCTGGTTGCTCCATGTAGATTTCTTCATCTAAATCCCCGTGTAGGAAAGCTGTTTTTACATCAAGTTGCTCCAACTCCAGATCATTTTGAGCAACCATACCAAGAATCAACCTAATAGAAGTCTGTTTCACAACAGGAGAAAAAATGTCAGTAAAATCTATACCTGGAATTTGGCTGAACCCTTTTGCTACCAAACAGGCCTTGTAGCGAGGATCTTCAATAGCAGGAATGCCCTCCTTCTTATACACCCACTTGCACTTGATGGCCAGCTTACCGAGAGGAAGCTTTGTCAGTTTCCATGTGTTATTCTCCTGTAAAGCTTGCATTTCTTCTTGCATAGCAACTAACCATTTTTTTGAATCAGAACAACTTACAACTTGATGGTAACTTTGCGGATCAGTTCCATTATCGATTTCAGACGTTGCAGCTAGGGCGAAACCGACAAAATTTGACTCCTCTATCAGCCTCTTGGGTGCATGTATGTTCCTTCTAGGGCGTGTAGCAACAACTGTTTGGACTGGTGCACCGGTAGCGGATGGAACTTGAGCTGAACTGACCCATTTTGCTGCTGTGTCAGACACACCTGCTGCTGCTCCAGAACTGGACAGCAGCTGCTGTCCCATATCAGAACTAGACAGTAGCTGGTTCGGTTGCTGATTTTCATCAGAAACGTTACGGGGCTGCTGCTGTTGCTGATTTTGCTGCTGGTTCAATTCGGTTCCAGCTGAAAACGACACTAATTGAAGCTCCACCTGAGAAAGTTCTGAGGCAGCAAGCTGATTATCATCTGGCACAATAAAAGCATCATTTGGACCTGCATTTGCTGCAATATCTTGCCCTCTATTAACAAGAGAACTTTCATCAAATATCACATTTATAGAGACAATTATCTTAGAAGTATGTGGGTTCCATAATCTATAACCTTTGACACCGGGAGAATAACCAAGAAAAATACATTTCACTGACCTTGGATCGAGTTTCCCATCACTTACGTGTGCATATTGTCACACCCCGTAGCCATCCTGTACAAAATGCGACAGGGTCCCTGCCGTAAACATACAGTTTCCCGTATGCCTACAAGGCAATTACGATTCAATTCCCAAATTCCCCAAATTAAACCCCATTCAAACATACAGTTATACATATATATCAACACAGTACTACGAAATAGATATAACCACATATACCAATTCAGTTCCAAACATACACAAGTGTCACAGCATACAAAAATCTAAGTATATATACATATATATACATATCACCTCACATACACATATATATCATACATATATAAAAGTAGCACCATATAACCATAAACCCAAAACCTGACAAGTATCATAGATATCATATAAGTCACTGGTGAAAAGGACAAATACCAAGGCCTAAGACTGCCGTGCCTCTCCGCTACCAGCTGCGCCAGATCCTGAAAAAGAATAACCTAACGGGCGTGAGAATAAATTCTCAGTGCGATAATTTGCCACAACGGATCCCTGGACTTGGAATCAAGTTTTATTTTCAAAAAAAAATCACATTCAACACAGTGCATATATATATACAGTATATAAAGCTAAATGCATATACCTGACAGCAATTAATCAAATGAAATCACAACAGAGGAATTACTAAATCGAATCTCAAGTTAAAGAACATATAGGGCTTAATTCTTTTAATTACGTATGGTAGCAACTACAGATGTACCATCCAACTGGACCCTTCGTTCCCGTCGACACCTGTAGGGTTCCAGACACCTACAGATGGACCACCAATTACCACCCTAATGTTGACACCCATCTGTAGTGCTTGGCTTAACCGTTTCCTAAGTTTCTGGTTACAAGTCATATTCAGAAAATTCACTCAATTCCTTTAGAACGTAATCTCAATCGATCATTCAAATGCATATCACGCTGGATAATGCTTTAGACGTTCACACTAGTCACCCATATTCATACAATCCACAAATCATCACATTGCCCCTGCCTCAACCGGTTGAGGGCTTACGGCAGCCTAGGTAAACTAAAGCTTTAGAGTCCTACCAAAACCTGCGCGCCAGGTTTTGCAATTTCGTCACTCTTTGGTGACATATTCCATTCCTTTCCTTTTTCCAATTCCGGTGACTTTTCATCTAAGATCAGATCATAATAGATCGACACAATTATAAACCATACCAGTATGCAAGTCATTCAAATTACAGAATTCAGATTCAATCATATTTGGGACTATGCTTATGCAATGCACAATTCATATAATGCAATCAATAAATATTCAACATGTCAAATGAAACAACAATTTAATTCTGAAAATAAAATATCAGACAAGTCAAGAAACCCCGCACCTGAATATAAATTGCTTGTAATAGACTCTTTGTCATTGCTAGTTACATTAGGGATGTGATCTATATAAGACCCATGTACAGTATAATTGAACTCGATCAAGAAATAACAAAGATTTCATTCTCAATCTTCAATATTATATACTTGGTACTTCTGACAAGTTTTTTTTTTTGTATTAGTAGCTTATGGTAATTTAATAAGTCAATTCCTCCTATTCTTCTATTTTAACAATTCGATAGCTGGAACCGGAATAATGGATAAAACCTACTGGTACTGATCGGTACCATGGTCAGAACCACATCCTCAATATCACCATAACAATAAAACATTAATATAGTGCTAGTTGGAGGTTGGTACCGGGTTTGGTTTCAAACCCACATCCACGTCATAATTGGTATAGGTACATGTATATAAGAATAAGATTACATATGGATTTTCTATATCTTCTACAAATATAGTTCAATCCAATAAACCTTTTTGTTTATTTGACAGCCAAAGCAAGCTTTAACTTTCTTAATTTTGGTCTATTTAATTCATAATTTGGTCGATACAAGTTTAATAACTCGATTAAGCAACAATTCGGTTTTCGATCGAAATAGATAAACAAATTCCACCATTTTCAGAATTTTACAACCCTAATAACATTTCCAAACCCTAAACCCTAGTTCCAAAACCCTAAATTCAAGAAATTCAACTTAATTATTCAAGAATTGAGATTAAATGCATGAGATAGTGAATCGAGACTCAAATTCGAGCTTTAAACGAAAGAATTACAAATCAAATCGAAAACTAGGGTTTCAATAGAAATTCTAAGAGATTGAGAGATATATATACCAATTCGATTGTTTACTTGCGTAGAGGGCTTCGTTCTGATCTCGAAATTACGAACGGTTCGATCGATTGCGCGATTCTCACTCTCTCCCTTCCTCTCTTCCTTTCTCTTGCGCACTCTCCCTTTCCTCTCTTTTTTCCACGGTACCACAATGGTACCAATCGGTACCAAGAGAAGATTATGACAAGGGTTTTGGTATTTTTGCAAATAGGTCCTTCCACATTTCTAATATTACATAAGGATGTGACTTATACCCATATAACCTTATATAAAATTTTAATGCACCCTAATCCTTCTAAATTCAATATTAACATATATATACAAATATTTTATTTACATAAACTCATTTATATAAATTTTAATGCATATTTTCCAATTACACCATTGTATATATTTTTATTATAATCAAGTTTATAATGTTACACATATGCTGGGCAACCAAAAATCTTCAAACTGTTGTAATCAGCAGCGTTTCCCAACCACCTCTCCTCTGGTGTTTTCATATTCAAAGACGAGTGAGGTGATCGGTTTGTAATGAGGCAAGCTGTATTAATGGCTTCAGCCCAAAATTGCTTCCCCAAGCCTGAATTTGAGAGCATACATCTTGCCTTTTCCAAAAGTGCACGATTCATCCGTTCTGCCACACTGTTTTGTTGTAGAGTTCCAGGGACCGTCAGGTGCCTCACAATGCCCTCTTCTTTGCAGAATTGGTTAAATGCACAAGAACAAAACTCTAAACTGTTGTCAGTTCTCAATTTCTTTATCTCCCTTTCTGTTTGCTTTTCTATCATAACCTTCCATGATTTAAAAGCATCAAAAGCCTCAGATTTATGTTTTAGAAAATAAACCCATACCTTTCTAGAGTAATCATCGATGAAAGTGACCATGTATCGGGCTCCACTAAGAGATGCTTCACGAGACGGGCCCCAAACATCAGCATGGATGTAGTCAAGAATACCTTTGGTGACATGCATGGTTGGAGTGATGAAAGTGACATGCTTCTGCTTGCCGAATAAGCAGTGATCACAAAAGCCCACTTTGGATATTTTGCACTTTCCAAAGAAACCTCGATTGCTTAACTCGATTAGACCCCGATCACTCATGTGACCGAGACGCATGTGCCACAATTTCGTATCATCGGTTGTCTCTGCAACCATTGCGTGTCCCACTATCGTGTCACCCTCAAGTATGTAAAGATTACCTTTTTTTATCCCTTTCAACATGAATAGCTGCCCGTGAGAGATCTTCAAGACACCACCCTTGCCCGAGAAAGAACAGCCCTTGTCTTCTAGGGCGCTCAAAGAAATCAGATTTCTCTTCATGTCAGGAACGTATCGGACGTCAGAAAGAGTCCGAATCAAGCCATCTCTAGTTCGAACCTGAACTATACCAATGCCTTCTATTTTTGCAAGAGTTCTCATTTCCCATAAACACTACCCCTTCAGACACTGGGTTGTAGAGGTTGAACCAGTGTTTGTGCGGTGTAATGTGAAAGGAACAAGCTGAGTCTATCGTCCATTCTTCCCTTCTTTCCTCCAAGCCTTTGGCAACCAGAAGGGCCGCAGAGTTTTCCTCAGCAAACAAAACAAAATCACTTTGGTCAGTAGCTATATTGGCATTTCCTGAATCATCTTCTTTTGGGTTTACACCACCAAATTTCAATTTGTTTTGCAACTTAAAGCAATTTTTCTTAATATGCCCACTTTTCTTGCAATAGTTGCAAATCAGATTTTTGTGTTGAGATTTAGATCTAGGCCTTGAATTGTCAATTTTGCCCCTTTCAATTGACCTTCCCCGTGTATATAATCCTTCCCCACTATTTTCCTTTTGAGATGAGTCCATCTTATCTTTCAATAGAAGGCTAGTCATAACCTCATCTAAGGTAATAGTTTGTTTTCCATATAGCAGGGTGTCACAAAAATGGGTGTACTTAGAAGGTAAATGGTACAAAAGCAACATTGCTAAATCCTCATCATCGGTTTTAACACCAAGGTTTTCAAGATCATTAATAAGCTCACGAAATTCCTCTAAATAGGTTTTCAAGGATTTACCTTCCATCCTGTGAGAGTAAAGTCGAGCCTTTGCATACAGCCGCGTAGCGGGTGTCTTTGTCATGAGCAGGGACTCGAGTTTTTCCCATAGGGTCTTTGTGGTTTTCTCCTTGATAACTTGCTGTAGGATCTCGTTCGAGAGGTGCAA
>JARJHM010000820.1:0-132923 GCA_033356055.1 Carex pumila
AAGAACGTTTTTAAAACGTTGGTAACGTTTTATAATAATCAGAAGCCTCAAAAGAATCAAGTTATAACGTTATAACGTTATACAACCGTTATAACGTTTGTAAAACGTTAGAACGGTTATAAAACGTTATGTAACGTTTTCTAAGCTGTCAGAGAATTAAAACCCTAAATCGTATTTGAATAAAACGTTGGTAACGTTTGATAAAACGTTGGTAACGTTTTATGTCAAACAGCTCATTTTTGAGCTGCCACTATAAATAGACCGAAGGGATCACTTTCAAATCTATCTCAGCCGACCCTAATCATTTCAAAAGCGATTTTCTGAGAGCTTAGCCTACTCCATTGTTGTGAGAGCTTAAAACTTCAAAATCCCTCAAGCAACCTCAAACCTACTTCACTAATCTTGATCTAGATTAGGTTAGAGTGATCTATTGAGTGTTTCTCTTGTTCTTGAGTAGCTTGTGTGACTTCCCTTGTTTGTAAGGGCTTGCCGGCTCAAACCTCGAGTTGCTCGTGTGACTTCCCTTGGTTGTAAGGGCTCGCCGGCACTCATCTCTCGTTGGTCGTGACTTCCCATTTTGTAAGGGCTCACGGTTCACAATTGTAATCCTTTCATATTGGGTAATAGAAAGGCGCACCTAGAAAGAGGTTGCGACGCCCCGGAGACGTAGGCCTTTGTTTTGCCGAACTCCGTTAACATCCCGCGTGTCAAATTTCTCTAAACTCATCTATTTACTTTCAATTGCAATTTAATTTCAGTTTTTGAGCAATTAGAGGTGCCCCTAAGTGCAACAAGCTAATTATTTGGATAGATTGATTTTCATAATTTATCACACCAATAATTACATGGTGTGAAAAATTAATGAGACCGAACAATTGGTTTCATTCTATTGGTCTCTCTTCAATAGGGACTTGGGTGGAAGTAAATGAAAATAAAATAGAAGATGATATGCAGATTGTATAGTTTCTACAGAGATCAAAATAATTGTTTGATTCCAACAATTTTGTATTTTCTAAGATAAAAAGTTAAAAACATATTACAACTTACAAAAACTACTAAACTAAATAAATCAAATCATTCATAAAAAATCTTGATGGAATCGGATAATTGGTTTTCATCTATGGATCTAAAAAAAGACAATCAATCTTATTTTCGATAATTAAATTTTTTTATTTCTAATAATAAAAAATTACAGCTGTCGGAAATTACATTAATTGAGATGAAAATACAAAATGATGGGATCCACGTCGTTATTGGTGTCGGTAGCACATTTTTATCTGAACTTTTGTACTGTATTCAGTAAAACAAGTATAAATAATTTTGTTTGTTAGTTTATGGATACAGATAAAAACTATTCACTATTTATAAATTAGATCTAATATTTTTTATAATAAGTTTGTTGGTTATAAAATATATATCGTATTATCAAAATATTAGTCACTAATAATGTCATAGTATTATATTGTTTATTAAAATATATATGTATATGTCACTATTTATAAATTAGATCTAATATTTTTTATAATAAGTTTGTTGGTTATAAAATATATATCGTATTATCAAAATATTAGTCACTAATAATGTCATAGTGTTATATTGTTTATTAAAATATATATGTATATGTTGTTTAATAAATCAATAGTATGAATATACAATTTAATAAATTAATTTAAGAACATAATAAAGTACATTTGTTTGTGGTTTAGAAGCGTAACAGTTGAATACAAATAGTTAAAAATCTTACCGTATTATTATCTGTTATAATTTTTCGAATACAGATAGTTTCAGATACTAATAAGAATCCGATAATTTAAACTATTTTCTGAATTCAAATTTGGACGAAATAGGATAATATGTGATCCGTTGACACCCCTATGATCTATCCCTACATGTCGCTCGCTAAAATCCTCAACCGGGTTGAACCAACAGTAGTACAAAATCCGAGACCCGAATCGCATGTACAGCCTCGTGAGTCGTGATCAGCGTCCTCTGACTTATTTGTCCCCGGAATATCTCATCAATAACTTCCATCTCAATCAACAATCACATCTTTTATTATCCGAATCTTTACACGGGATAAGAAAAACAAACTTTAACAATCAATGAATCAGATGTTAACATCAAAAATAAAAAAATAAGGTTCCCGAATCTATCAAATGGGGCCCAACTTCAGGTGGAGAAAGATAATTTGAGAGTTGGAGACGCTGACAATAAGAAAGTTTTGTATTAAGCGAAGGATTAACATAATAACAATTTTTTTTTTATTTGAAATGATCAAGAAGATGTTATTTACATGCTGTACAAATAAATTACATAAAAGATATTGAGTTTTTGTATATGGTTCAACATGTATAAAATAATTTGAAATTCTGACAAGCTAAAATGAATAGTTATCGATATATCTTCAAATTCAAACAACATGAAATTTAATTAGTAGACTATTTATATATCCAATAACATGCTTAATTATTTTAATTTAAATTATTTTGAAATTGTTTTTTTTTTCGAAATAATTATCATTAACTGATCCCTCTTTTATTTTTATTTTTAATGTTTAGCTAGGGTGCTGATGATTAAATGCCACGTGTATGGTTTCAAGTCAATGGTTTAATCATTGCTGTGGTTACCAAATTTGCACCCGGTGTTAATGATTTAATGTCACCCTTGAATGTAGCGTTTGGTGCAAGGATCAAAATATGATGTTGTTCTCGTACATAAACAGTGTTTTTGCTATCTCTGTTTTTTCAAATTCAGTCATTAAATTGTTTTAAGATACATGTACATAAAAGTTTTGAAAAAAGTTAGTTTGAAATTCGTTCCCGAAAAAAATTAAATGGTTGGATTCAAAAAAATAGAGATAGCAAAATTACTGTTTACAAGAAGAGAAGAAAATAGCAGTGATTTCATTCCTTGGTGCAAACACTGATGAAGGGCTTAAAGCAGATAATGAAAAGAAGGTACTTTAGATGTATTATTCAAGGAAACAGTACCTAGTATATATTAACACATTAACTTGATAACCGCAACAAGTAACATGAAGTTTATCAAAATTGAAAAAAATTATGGGTGCGGTTTTGCTGTTAAATTTAATATGACTTGTTCTATAATTTGTTGTCATTTAGTGATCAAGTAAAAGTAAAATGAAAATTGTGCTGTTAAATTTCAATTATGCCATCATAGATTAGTTGTCTTTTAAATTATATTAAATTGGACATTCGAGCTATATAAATGCAAGAAACATTAATATAATTCTTTGTTTATTTTATCGTGCTTAATTTTATACCTTAAACTGTACTACTAATGATGGGAAACCGTGGGTTTTCAATAATTATAGTTAGAACATATACTTTGGAGGTTTGAAGCTTTATTATGTCATAGAGCTGCAAGCGAATTGAAGTAAATCAAACTTACCTCAGTCTAAGTTTAGTTTGAATTAATTTTGAATCGAATTTTTTACGAACTCAATTTCGAATTTTTTACTAACTTTTTCATGATAAGGAAAAGTAATCGTAGTTGCCGAAAGCAAGAGATGAAAGTTGTCTAAAATTTTAGAACTAAGAATAAGGGTTACGACTTACGAGTTATAACTTATGGTTGGGTGGTCTTATATTTTAACTTTTAAGTCATCAGCGAACATAAGTCATCAGTGGAAATCAATAATTCATGTTATTTTGAATTTCAAATTAGAAAAGTTCGCGAACCAGATCCAGTTTGAATTAATTTCAAACTATTTCAAATCAAATTTTTTATAAACTTTTTTGGATCAAACTCAAATCAAATCATGAACTACGAATATTTTGTGCAGTCCTAATTATGATTATGCAAATTTCATGATCCCAACATTTTTGTGTTCTCAAATGGGTCAACTGTGGGCCTTCAATGTGGGCTTATTTATGTTAGTAGTTGGAGGTTAGCAAGTTCTAACGGAAGGTTAATGTTATCGGCTTAATGAGTTGTTGGGCCGCAGGCCCAAGTATTTTAAAAGGTTCGATTCGGACTAAAAGATTGACTAATGGGCTAATGGCATCTCTAACAAATAATCCGAATCAATTAGTAAACCAATATTTGGTGCACATTGTTCTATGCTTACAGACACAGTGCAAATTATACATAACACCAGATAAAATTTTACTAAGTATATCATTGCTTAAAAGTTGAGTTTAGAATTCTTATTAGATTAATCGAAACCGAACACACAAATCAAATTTCATCTGGTTGTACATTTGAATAACTAGATTCACAAGGGTGGAACTAGAAATTTTTAATAGAGGTGGCTGACAACTAAAATGCACAATTGTTGTGATTGAGATTAAAATTTAGGATCTCTCAATTAAAAAATAGAGCTTTAACCATTATATTATAAGTAAACATTATTCATTTACTGAGAGCATCTAGACTATATAAAGAGTTTCAAATTATAGAGATGACTTAGTTACTGAAATTTCTACTTTGCTCACATTTAATGAAGAATGATTTGATGTATTTTCTACTGAAAAGGACTGGTGCAGGGCACTAACATAAGGGTTTCCTGTTTGGCGTTCTACTTGCAACCGCAAGATCCTAGTTTGCTCCAGTAAAATTCTCTGAACAATCAACAGTCAAAAATTACAATTAGAAAGAATTTAAGATGAGGAGAGTTTAAATGTCTTCATTTTTTGTGTCTCCACTATGTCTTTATTTTTAAAAACTTTAATAACTCAAAATTTACAACTTAAAAGTCAAAATAAAACCGTTAAATATAATATACATCGTTTTATTTATGCATGTGTAAAAAATTATGACATTTTAATTTTATTTTGATTTTCATCAAAAGCTTGTAAAATACATACTAATGTGGATGATTTCTAGATGTTAATTTTTGAACTTATTGATTCACATAAAAACAAAATTAAAATGTCATAATTGTTTACGAGCACATAGAGAAAATAACATAGATGACATATAATAGTTTTATTTTGACATTTAAGTTTTAAATTTTAAGTTATTAAAATTTTAAAAAATAGAAACATAGCGGGAACATAAAAAATAAAGATATTTGAACCCTCCTCATTTAAGATATAACATAAAATTCTTAGAAGAAAATGAGAAAGAGAGAGAATTTATTTGAATTTTGCACCTCCAGCTGTGCATGATTCAGTCGACTCAAAAAAAAAAAAAAACGAGCGGCGGAAAAAACTGTTTATGAGCCCCTGCCGACCATTTATAATTTTGCAAACCAAGCATATTATGACTCGTGGTCTTCGTGGATATTTCCGCAGCCGCTTGTTTGTTTCGCTCGCTCACGGAATTTAGAAATGTGATGCTTTCATGCGTTTAATGGAGGAGGACCGGGGCGTGTCCGCATTTGAAAGAGACCAAATGTCCCCGCACCATTTTGGAAATTAGGATATTATATACTGGGAAAAGTATGTGTTGTTATGATTTGGGAAAACTTAAAAAGTAAATTAAATTTGAATGGATAAAATGTCATTAAATTTTGTAAACAATGAATTTAAAATATATTAGTGTATTGAAAATGGATATAAATAAATTATTGTATCTATTTCTACGAACCTCATTTAATTTATTGATTTTGGTTTTTAATAAATTTATCATCAGTAATTTTTTTTTTATAATTATACAGTTTTTAGATTATTACTTTCAATTTATATGGTTAAAATAATTAATACAACTCCATAAAATATAAAATAACAACTTTCACCTTTGAACAAATTACAGTCATAATATTTTTAAAGTGTTTTCGAATCTAATGACAAATTATTTGGCTGATCGAATTATTCACGAATAAAATGTGAAGTACTAATTATCTGTTAAAAAAACAACTCTTTTAATTTTTTTTTTGAGTTCTTTTTTATTATTATTATTATTTTACTTTCTCATAACACTAAATTATTTTTGAATTATACTAAATTATTTTCAAATCTCGAATTTTTAGATCGAATCCGAATAATTGATTTATGACTTGCAGTGCATTACATCCAAACAATATTTTACTTCACTTTTCCATCCATTTCCATTTTAAAATAGAATCCCGAAATTTGCGTTGTTGAATTATATTTCCGAGAGATTTCATCCCATACAATACAACGATAAACAAATCATACAATCTCGTAACAGCCAAAGCACTCTTAAGACTCTGAAGTCCCAACCCCCGATCAACGCGGGTAAATATATTGATAGAGGTATTTTTACTTCATACAGCGCACCACTCACATAATTTTTCATTTTAACTTCTATTGATCCTGCACTGCATGAAGATAAACCAGCTATGTCAATATCTTTACCGGGTCAAAGTAATCAGACGACGTAGTCTTCTACCCGATAGAATTATTCAATTGCACGCTCTAAACAGCTCGCGCCACTCATCAGACGCAGTTTTCAAGACTTCGGCAAACGAAGAACTTTTCAGCGATGGCGTCGCTCTCTTCCGATGGAGGTGGAGGCAGGAGAAGAGCTTCGATCTCCACCGAGACTCCTGACAGATGGGACCCATTCTTTTCCGACCACCGCCGAAACTTATCCGTTGGAGTAAATGGAGGCGGAGGCAGGAGAAGAGCGTCGACCTCCACTGCGACTCCTGACAGGTGGGACCCAACCGCCAGTCCGTTCTCCACTTCTTCGGCTGCCACGGTTGAGAAGGGGCAGCGGAAGGTTGGAGGTTTCTTCAAATCCATGCGGCTTTGCTTTGGTGTCTCTGAGAAGGCGTCATCGGTTCCGGAGGCCATGTCGAAGAATTCCTCCTGTGAGTTTTCTGATTCTTTTCGTGTTTTTGTTTAGTGCAGATTTTTTTTTTGTGTGGGTGTGTTTAGTGACCATGATCAAAAGGTTGATCAGTGTATTTAGTGTTGAGAATAAGAGTACCAGAGAGCAATCACACAACAAAGAAAGAAAGAAAATTGAGAAAAAATCAAAATCAGAACACCAGATTTTATGTGGGAAACCCTTTAGGGAAAAATCCACGGCTGCTTGCCAAACAAAATCCACTATTTCTCAAAGTTAGTTACAACAATTACAGAGAGATTTAATGCATATATAAAATACAAAAACCTATTGAAAAGGTGTAAAGACAGACTAATTTGGACCACACATTTTAATGGGTAATTTGACTAATCTGGGCCGTCGGTTAAAGGATTTTAATGCAATTAACTTCTCTGAAAATAAAATTCTCCGGGCTGCCACCCTCCTGATTTTGATTTTCATGCAATTGGCTTCATAATCTCAGACACTGCTTGTCGGGGCTGCCGCCCCCCTGCCACCCTCCACATACTTCTAGAATTAGGCCCACATATATAACATTTAGTGACCATGATCAGTGTAAATTCTGAAGATGTTTTGTATTATGTTATGATCGTACACCAATAACTTGAGAACCATACTTCCTTCTAGAAGGTGCGGTTCCATGATTTCATAAATTTCAAAAAGATTAAAATATTAAATGCATATTCAAAAGCTATTCATTTTTTAAGGATTGGAACTTTCAAAATGAGTTAATTTGGTGTGTTTCTATTTAATCACCACTCATGTTTTCATGTCAGCAGCACAATTTCGTAGTCCATATAGTGGTTCATACAGCACAAGGGGAAAGCAATCGGGTAGAAATGCATTTGGCAACTTCACAAATGATTTCCAGAGTTGTGTTTTCACCATGGAAGAGATCTTGCGTGCAACGAAGAACTTCTCCCCTGGGCTCAAGATTGGACAAGGAGGGTTTGGCACGGTGTTCAAAGGGACGCTTGATGATGGTACACTTGTTGCAGTTAAACGTGCCAAAAGGGTCAGAATTCCTTGTTTTTTTTTTTTTATCTTAGATGGACTTACAACGAGTGATTTTCATCTTTGGAGATATCAATTATACAATTTGACAAAGTGCCAATGCAGTTCGGGTGTTTATAAAGCTGGAATTCTCATAGTTTTTTCAATGGCCCTGGTTTCCATGCTGTTTAGTTAAATAATGGCCCTTTTACATTGTTTAACTGCCAGCAGTCAAAGTAATGTCAACACCTTAGGCTGCTAAGTAAAATAATAATTGAAAAAGTCATTCATATGGGGAACTCAATTGGTATTTATAATCAGATTATTCAATTTTATTCCAAAATCTAAAAACATCTATTTATTCTGTTTTGATGTCCTGCTATTTACATGAAACCTCAACTTACCAGAAAAGAAATCATGCAACCATATAAGATATGTACCAATATCATGATGTAATAGATCTGTTATACATTAGTACCATATGACTTGTTTTGGGTATCCTTTTTCTCTTTAATGAACCTTTTGATGCATATCATGTCAGCAATTGATCAAGTTTTATTTTATCTATTTGGGCAAGAAATGGACCCCAAACAATAACTGTCAATTTCTCTTCTATTCAGAGTCTATATAACCCTCATGTGTGCGTGGAGTTTAAAAGTGAGATAAAGATAATGGCTAAAGTAGAGCATTTAAATCTCGTGCGGTTCTATGGATACCTTGAGCAAGGAGATGAAAGGATCGTCATTGTGGAGTATGTACCAAACGGAACATTACGAAATCACTTGGATGGTACGTGAAATCAGGTCTGGTATATATAGAGTTATATATATATATATAGAGTACGGCTAACATGCTTCCTCTAATATATCAACAATATGCTTCCGGTCTTCAAAATCTATTGAATCGGCTTCAAATGATAAATCGAAACCGTTCAAACCAATATCTTTAACGAGAGCTTCGTATCCATATAAAAAAAAATAAAGTTTTGAATATATTTACTATCAAGTTAAGCGGTCAAAATACGAAGGATTTTGTGCGCATTTTAATGCACTAATTTGCTCATTTTATTGACCACTTGACTTGATAGTAAATAAATTCGAAACTTAATTTTTTTTATATGGAAACGAAACTCTCGTTAAGGACATTGGTTTGAACAGTTTGGATTTTTTATTTGAAGCTGATTAAATAAATTTTAGAGGCCAGAAGCATATTGTTAATATACTAGTGGAAGTGCGTTAGCCGTACTCATATATATATATATATATATATATGCTGACCAAATATTTTGTTCCTTGTATATAATTTTATCCTGTTTTGTTTTCCCAATTTTATCTTTCGAGGAGAATCCAAATCCAAGTTCTGATAAAAAATCTCATGAACTGTTTTGGCTTCAGGTCTGGTGCAGGTTCCATTCAGATCCTAATACTTACAAGTCTAATGCATTACTTTGCTGCACGTTGCATTTTTTTTTCTAATTTGATTGTTTGGCCCTTTTTCATTTTGGCTTTATATTTAACTTTACCATAATTGTTTGTCAAGAGCCTAGTCAGCATTTTGAGCTACTATTTTTAAAAAACCAGGCAGTACAAGAAGTTTTAGTTATAACCAGGCAGTAAAAGAAGTTTTAGTTATGTGCAGCCTGGTTGAGATATATATAATGTATTATTCAGGACATCAGGGTAAATGGCTAGACATGGGTGCACGTCTAGATGTCGCAATTGACGTTGCTCATGCCATCACTTATCTCCACATGTATGCAGGTATATGTTTGTACTTATCATATCCATACCTGACATTTGGCAATCCTCTCCCCATTTTATATGTTGCTTGTTTTCTTTTATATTTCATAGTGCAGGCCCAAAACAAGGTGAGGATTGACTAAGCATTTAAATTAAATTCCGTCTTTAAAATTATATTTTGTGATTGAGTGCTATTTCATGCACTGCAAATTTAAAGTACTAAGCTAAGTTTATCTTCATTATTTTTCCAGATCATCCGATAATCCACAGAGATATAAAGGCATCCAACATCCTTATTACTGAAACCATGCGTGCGAAGGTTGCTGATTTTGGTTTTGCACGGTTCGGATCAGGTGATTCTGATTCTGGTGTGACCCATGTTTCAACCCAAGTCAAAGGAACTGCCGGTTATCTTGACCCAGAGTATCTGAAGACTTATCACTTGACTGAGAAAAGCGACGTGTATTCCTTTGGCGTGTTACTGGTGGAGCTGGTATCAGGTCGAAGGCCAATAGAGCCCAAGAGAGAACTTCAAGCAAAAATAACAGCAAAATGGGTATATTTATTTCTTGCTCCTTTTTGTAGTTTATTACCTTTTCTCTTATGCCTGATTATGACCCACTACCTTTTGTGAATTCACTTCTACTTCTTTATGTGCTAAATTTTTTGGTTTTGTAGGAGCTCTAATTGGGTAGTTTATTTATTTTTAATTTTCTGTCCTTTTTTTTTGAATTTTTTTGGCCAACAGAAGGTCCTCATCGATAAAGTCCTCTTATAGTTGTATCAAACGGACTGCTACTTTACTGAGAAACTAAGAGTTAGCTCTCTACTATCATTTGTGGTTTTAGTCTGTTTGATTTTTATTTCCTTTTTGCCCCACTTTGTTCCTTTGCAAGAAACAGTTGTGTTTGAAAAAGAAACTTTTTCTGATATCAAAGATCAAGATCAGAGATTGCCATTGAATTTTTGTTAAATTAGATGATGCTTTGCAATAATAGCAAGTGACGGGTTGCTGTCTTGCTGCAATTCTCTCTGATAAGATGATGAACTAATTAAGATGATTTCTTTTACTTTCTTTCAGAAAATTTTCTCTGCAGTCTCTTTCGTAGTTATTGTGCAATGCTTAATGCGTCTCAACTATTTCAACAGATATCCAAATTATGTTTGGTAGGCACAAAAATGGTCACAGAACAGTCAACATTTATCTAAATGACCGAAGACATAAGCACTTAGATGAAGTTTACTTTTATTACACAAACAAACAGAACAACAAATGTTTACATATGGTTTGAACAGGCAATGAAGAAGTTCACAGAGGGAGAGTCAATAGAGGTTCTGGATCCTGCTCTTCCCAGAAATGAGGCAACCATTGTGGCACTGGAGAGGGTACTGGAACTCTCCTTTACTTGTCTGGGTCCAGAAAGAAAGGATAGGCCCAGCATGAGGCGGTGTGCTGAGATCCTTTGGAATGTTCGGAAGGATTTCAGAGACCTTTAATTATGCTTCATCAGATTCAGTTGGCAAAATTTCTGACAGTAAATAGTTATTTACTTAAGGTGGAAAATGAGTTCAGTAATTACTGACAGAGGTAAGCATGAATTCTTTTCAGTTTGATTTCTTGTTATGTTTCGTTTTTTATTTTTTTTATTTTTTATATAATTAGGATCAATTGAGTCTAGTTTAGCCTTAATAGTAGTCTGGGATTCTGAATAACTCTGAACCAATCTGATACTATTGTTTTGTTTCAGTGCTTGGTACTTGGTGGTCCTACATGGCTTGTTAGTCCTTTCCGACACAAGAAAAAGATTTGTAAATTGTTGTTACTGGCTGTAGTGAGTTCAAAGCTACATTTATAACAGCCAAATTGCAATCATTCATAGGGGAGAAACACATGGACCATATTGTAAATCAAAACAAAGTTGTAAGGGTAAAACTAGAATTTGTTGTAAAGATAGAAGAATATAGAATAATTTTTGTTAATGTATAAAGTATAGGAACTGCTAGTGATGTTTGGGTTATCTTTTGTGTATATTAGGGGTTTCGCGTGTGTTTGGTAGAATGGAATGCGTGCATAATTTTTCTATGTAATTTATTATTTCGATCTTTATAAGCTGTACTGGATAATATCACTCTTGACTTATATCATAATTCTTGGACCAAAGTCGAATAGTGTTTTTGAATTTTGAAGATAGGATGTATGGTTTCATGTAAAAACTAGAGATGTTTATGGCACAATAATGTTACTTTGTTGTCTACTCAAACTGAAGTGCTACTATATTGATAAAACATCATCACCAAATGTGGCCAAATCATGTTTTCCTGGCATAATATATATATATATATATATATATATATATATATATATATATATATATATATATATATATATATTTTTTTTTTTTAAAACTTAGTAATAGTTACCAAAATTTGTAAGAAAAAATCGAACTCTCAACTTTTGAGTATAACTAACTCTAAGACATTTTTCTAATCAATTGTGCTACCTCTCATTTCTCATAATATATTTTCTTGTCTTCCTTTTAAATTGAGACATTTGTTAAACTCCCTTTTGATGTAATATATTTCCTTATCTTCATTGTGACTTGTCTGTAGTTTTGGTAGTGTCTAGCAATTCAAATATATGGAGATATTATCTGTTCTCTTCGAAAATGCAAATCTTACGTTTATTCTTTATTGACGGTACAATCCAAGCTTCTCATTTGGTATTCCAATCCCAGTAGTTTTGACTTCGATAGAAAGTTTTAGATTAATTATTTTCAATTTAATAAAAAATCTAAGTACAAGTTGTGCCAGGTGTCCAAAGATTAATGGACTACATTTCTAAAATTTACTAGTTGACATTATATTTAATAATATTTGCTTAGAAAGGACTTTTGATTGCAAACTTAAGAGGCAAGTACAGGTCAAGCATTTTGTTTAAAAATAACAACCCTGATAACCATCCTTATGAATCCACCTAAAATTTTCATACTTTTAATGCATCTTAAAATACATATTTAACTATTGCATAATGCTCACTTTCTTATTATGTAATGGATACCAATTTATTACATGATACTCTCCTGCTTATTTTAATTTTAACATAATTATTGATAGCCCTCATACATTCTGACGCCATCTTAATATGTTTTGGCAGTTGCTAATAATTATTTTGAATTTTCAAATTTATATTCCGAACCTCCTAAAATTCACATTGAACAATTTTCAAAATACAAACTTCTTTATGGTAGAATGTTTGCTCACAATTATTATTTTGAACTTTCACGCTCATTGTAACTTGTCTAATTAAAAAATTGCGGAGTTGACTATTACATGAAATACATTTTGAGTATTATACGTAATGCCCATTTAGTTCTGATTTTTTATATTAATAGGAAAAAAATATCGAAAAATGAGTACATTTCTATAAAATGTTGATATGCAGGAAGGATAAGAATGTCTATTCCGTCCGCTACAATGTCTTCCATAAAGCGCGATATGTAGCAAACACTGTAGCGGATGTGTATATCTATCCCGTACTTCATGTATATACATTTCATAGAAATGTATCCCTTTTTTGATTGATTTATTTATTTTCATATTAATAGAAAATTCGGCATTTATTAATGCATAATTCATCCTTACCTATTTTTTTTTTTGATAAAAATATAGTTAAACTGAGAACTTGAGTGAGTATAATATTGCTAAATGGGCAGTTTAAGTTTGAGTTTGAATAAGATTCGAACCGAACTGATTTAATTTGTTTCTAACTAATTTTAAATCAAATTAATTGTGAATCTTTTTTGAATCAAACTCAAATCGAATTACGAAATACAAATATTTTTTTGAAGCCCTAGTTGTACATGCCTCTATTAATATATCAAATTTCCAGACACTATTGGAGAGCAAAAGGAAAATTACAAGAAAGAAAAAAAGAAAAACAACTAGTAATAATATTTTTCTTATTTTTGGGGATTTGAAAACAAAGAAACGATCTATGTTTTAATAAAAATATTGTACAACCCTATCGCTCTGTCATACGAACTATTTTCTCTATTGTTGTTCATTGGACATGCAAATTTTTTATGACTCTTCAGGAGGAAGCCAACAATTAAATGCCCAAGGATTTGAATGAGGTGCCCTTGTAGATTGCATCTCCTGCAGAAGAGCAAATGGTGGTACTGATGTAGCTTAATTGTTATCCTAGTTTCCGTTGAGTTTTACTTTTCTATTTACTTAGGTTATGTTCTACAACGAGGTGTAAAATGTCATTAATGAAAAGGGAAGGGAGACCAGGGTTCAGTTCGGAATAGTATCTTTTGTGGAGTTTTCTGTATAAAACTTTTAATCTGATTCGTTCGTTTTCAAAACAAACGGATCAAGCTTTGTACGGAAAAACTCTGCAGAGAATAACTCCACGGTTCAGTTCACCTCTGCACAGTAATTTTACAATCCAATTTAGAGATGAATGTTTTTATAAAAAATCAACACAGTGATAATCTTGACTACCCTCCATACATGACTGTTCCCCTTCATTTTCTCCTCATTTCTTCTTTTCTGAAGCAGGTGAAAGATGAAGCTCCCTTCACACAAGTGTTCTCTTTTCCATTTCCTCAGCATACCTCCAACTGAAGCACATCCTAGTACATCGTTAGTGCTTATGGTGCACCGAACCTATGCTGTTTTGATTTTCTGTCTGCTTACTGTCTGTGGTGCACCGAATTGTGCAAGACGATTAAGTTTAATCTAATAAAACGGACTCTTGCCTTATTTACAAAAAAAAAACAAATTTAATATTCTTCTTACGACAAAATGTGAGCGAGTCTAGAAGAGCTTGCTATCTTCCTCGACCAATAGCCATTGCCAATTGCGTCGTCAGACGCAGTCGCTCTTCTCCTCCCGCATTGTTATCTCCGTCAAAGCACTGATACCATGCCTTCTTCTCCAACCCCAATCCATAATCATGCTAAAGAAGAGCAGGAACAAGGCCAGCTGATCCAACTCCCAACCCCAACCCGAATCCGATTCAGCTATGGGTTCTACTTCTGTGGAGGCAGAGGATGCCAAAAGAAACAACGCCGAATCGAACAACAACGGAAGCTCGACGCCTTCACGCGAGGGTGACTCCCGCAATTCGATCGAAGAAGCAGCGACCGCAAGCGACAGCTGCAGCGGCCGAACCGTAGTTTCTCGCAACTCAATTGTAGAAATCCCAAATGCCATCCACAGCTGGGGCGGGCAGATGGCGATCGCTCGCAACCCCAGCGTGCATAGGCCAAGCTGGGCTGACATGTGGGCTGGGGCCCGGAGCCGGAGGTCAGCGCTACTGCCACCAAGCAGTGATAGCAGCAGCAGACGGAGTTGGAGACTGTCGTTTTCGGTTTCAAAACGGAGGCAGGATGGGATGCTGCCAGTGACTGGTAGCAATGCTGGTTGGAGGTCACAGTTTTTGTTTTTGAATAGAAGGAAGGATGTGCAGGATCAAGGAAGTGGGTCCCACAAGACGAACATTAGGTTGCTGAAATGCTTCATGCACAACTGGTTCAGTAAGAAAAACTGGGGGAGCACCAGTCCCGTGGTGCCGTTAGATTCCCATGAGCATCTCTCATTCCGAAAACACTCTTATTTAAGAAAAACTGGAAACAAGGATCAGTACCTGCCTGTAGATTTTAACCCAACATTAGATTTTTTTTTTTTTTTTAAAGTTTGAGGATAAAATGCCAAATCGCAAGGTTAGATTCTGTTAATATTTGATTAACTAGTCAAATGCAATTTTAAAATTTGACAGTAAATTTTCAATTTGAGGAAGATTCTACTGCATCGCATCATCGAGATTTCAATATTAAAGACATACATAAAACAACCAATAAGTTCAACCCCACATCACTTCTGGGACAAGGTTGGTGCAGCGCTGTCTATACTGGGATGCTGAAGGTTGGCAACCTAAAAGAACCAACACTTGTCGTAATTAAGCGCACAAGAAAGGTAACCGATGGTAGTGCTTGATAACTTTTTTTTTTTGGGTTTAGGTTATGAGCTGCAAATCTTCATATACATGGAGTATTCATTGTGTCAGATTTGTTAAAACCTAATTAAAATAGCCAACCAAAATTTTATTCATTTTTTTTAAATATGACCGAACCAATTGAATTAAAATTGTCAACCAAATAACAACCAAACCAAAATAATCAAAATAAATTTCAGTTTGTTTGGTTGAACCAAAATAAGAGAGATTCAATTTAAAAAGATCAAAACTCAATACATATACAAATACACTTAATAATCATAGAAATAAATATGAATTATATATACCAGTTGTTGACATTACACACATTGTTCAATTCCATACAAAATATGTAGATGTTCTAAAATATCCAAACCAATTTTTTTCTTCATTTTAGTCCAAAATTAGTCAACAGATCATCGATCACACTAAAGCATGGATTTGAACCATATAAAGTTTGGTTGGTCAGTATTTTCAGTTTGAAAAATCTAAACCGAACCAAATATAAAAAAAAAACGAAGTAATTCAAAAATTCAACCGAACTGATTTATTTAAACTGAAAAACCAAACCATTTAATCCAAACTTTTTCGGTTCGGTTAAAATCCAAATAAACCGAACCCAATGAACACCCCTACATATACATACCTTAGCCTAAGCTAGTTTATCTCTACAAGAAACAAGTTTCTAAAATACTGTGCATGGATCGATACTAGAAAGGCTATTATTAATTCTCACTAGTAAACTACAGATATTCCAGATCCATCTTTTTAATTGATTTTTCCCCTTGGTAGCTGACTTACTGATGATCTGTTCAGCCTGTGTGTAGCCCCCATGATGCATCAGAGTTTCGGTTCCAGACTGCAATTTCGACATTGAGGCTTTTGGATGATCCGAATTTGGTCAAGCTCTATGGATACTTGGATTACAAGAACGAGAGGATATTTATTCTTGAATACATACAACATGGAAATTTAAGAGAACATCTAGATGGTAATTTCTGGGACATTTTTTTTCCAGCTTGTCTTACAATTCTTTAGTCCTAAAGTTTGTTTTGATAAATCTCAATATAACAATTCTAGATTAGGAATGATATAATAAGAAAGGTTGCTTGTTTTTACTTCTTCAAGCTTGAGACCTCAGGCAACAAAAGCTCATTTGATTTACTAAACACATGATATTGTTTTTAAAAATCATATATGAACAAAGTTCAGTCAAACAAATGTTCCTACTTAAACATAACATACGATGGACTTTAAAAATCTAGCTACCATAATTGTCTTTTTACTTCTTGTTTGGTCAACCCAGGTAAGTTTTGGTTTAAAGCAACATTCTTTTTTCCTACATGCTGTGTCTTTCTATTGTTCAAAATGAAGTTTAGCGTAACAAAATATGATTGCAGGTGTATATGGAATTTTTCTGGGTTTTTTGACACGACTCACCATTGCAATAGATGTCGCATCAGCCATTTCATATCTTCACACATACTTTGATGGTAATTTGAAAACACGTTGCCTTTAGCAATACTTTCCTCTACTTGTCACTTTTGTATTTTAGCAAGAAGTGTTTGGGTCCTGATCCTCTAAGGTAACTCCAACTTTGAGTTTAGATCCAGACCGTCTGATCAGAGTTTGGGCCAGTCCAGCCCAGGTTAGAATTCACGGAGCCCCTCTAATATTCATGCGGATTCTGATTGGACGATTCAGATTCAAACTCAAAGTTTGAGTTAACCTCAGGGGATTGGAATTTGAAATGTTTAGGCAAGCATTCTCCAAAATTCAAGTTATTTAATAATCCATAATAGTTCATTTTGTTACATCTTTTTAAAGGAGATACTTTTTAGCCAGTAAATGCATGTTTATGGCTTTTTCAAGTAAGGTCTACTTTTCTTATGTTAGGTGTTATTCATGCACATGATAAAACACTGAAAGGGTAAAGCTTGCATAGAACAATCTAAAGAGTGAAGTTGTCCATACATTATAGATCTACTATGCAACAAGCAAAACATTAAACAGCAAACTTTTACTCATGCAGGTCATCCAATTGTACATGGAAACATTAAATCTTCCAATATTTTGATCACTGAAGATGATCGGCCGAAAGTTTCTGATTACGGATTTGCATATGCATTCAATGATAGAGTGATAGATGTTTCTTCGCACATATTTGGTGGTTATCTCGATCCTGTATACACCGGCACTTATATCTTTACAGAAAAGAGCGATGTGTATGCATTTGGTGTGCTACTTGTGGAATTAATGTCTGGGAGGCCCCCTATCGATCCTGACAGTAGACCAGAGGAGAGGATCACGGCAAAATGGGTATTCATATTTTTCTTTTCTCCCTTCGTTTATTCTTTGAACATAATGCTTTTTTAGTAAATACCTAAATTCACAAAATTTCCAAAAGTATGTCTTTCTTTAAGTTTGGAGTTCTAGACTAGTCAAATTATGTCTGATTTGAAACAGACCAATGTTTTGATGATTGTTGCATGTCAGTAACATTAATGTATCATAAACAATTGGTTGATGATGCAAAAAAACTTTTTCTTTCTTACCCTTTTTCACATTTTGAAAGGGTACTTCCCTAAAAGAGATTTTGTACTACAATTGGTACTGCAATAAAATAAGGTCTCACTTGTCTTACAAATTGAAAACAAAAGACTCCGATGTTGATACACTATCAGATTAATTGGGTCTATTCTTGACCGAACCACTATCAGATAAACGAAAGAAAAAAGAAAGAAAGACCAACAACAAAAGAATGTTACAATACAACACTATTATTTCTGGTTTAATGTGTAGAAGTTTTGTTAACAGGTTATGGCAAAACTGGCAGAGAACAATGTCAGTGTGGCTTTGGACCCACAACTTCCGGCCTTAGAAGTTAATCATAAAGCACTGAAAGAGATATTTAATTTGGCCAGAGATTGTTTGACTCCAGTTGGTCAGGACAGGCCAAACATGACTACATGTCTGTTAACTTTAATAAAAATCAAGGCAAACTATGAACAAGAAATTCAGAGTCTCCCTCGAGTCTTTTCTTTTGCTTCCACAGCAGAGAGAGAAAGAGAGAGATTTCTACGCCACCACTGTGTCTATGTATAGTCGCCCTTCGGCATGTAATTATGTACAGCGGAACGGGTGAAATGGTTATTGCAGTTGACCCATTCTAACTATTGAAATTTATAAATGTGCAATGTAAAGTATGAATTTGGTGCTATTATCCTTGTGGTCAATGCGCCTTGTCCTGGTGGATAGGGTTTTCGGGTGGAGTCAAGAGTAGGGTATGATTCTTTTGATTTGAATTTTTGTATATATGATGTGTGGTCATTTTGGGTTGTTCTTCAGCTCTTGGAGTGTGGTAACTCGGATATAATTTATGTAACAGAGCATTTAAGTTGTAATTCATGAGGCCTAAGACCTGTAAAAGTTGAGTAAATCCCAGGAGGAGCAAAAAGAAAAACACAAGTTGGTTTGTCTGAGAGATGATTTTTGCTTGTAGATGGATTCAAAAGCTAGGAAGCTTTGATTAGTCGATTCAACATAATGTTTATGTCTAAATCGCTCGTTCAAAAATATATTTGGTCAACATCATATTTGTTCATAGCTGGCGTTCAGCTGTGTAGATTAACGATTTTATGGAACTTAGTACAGACATTGCTGTACATTCATATATACTTGGTGAATCTAGAGATTGACACTTATAGATAAATTATTGGGTAAATTTCATCCGAGGTCACTGAACTTTGTTCTTTATTATGAATTGATCACTTTTAGTCTATTTCATTCAAGTCACGTTGTGACTATTTTTGTTTAAAATAATAATAGAATATGACATGATAGCCTTTCCACCATATTCAATAAATTATGCAACTTATTTTGAAGACCTGAAGTAATTCTCACCCATTTTCTCTCCTTCTTTTTCCTCTCTTTCTGCACGTCTATACTCTTCACTCTTGTTTATCTTCGTTTTCCTGGCCATCCATTGCCAAAGTGTCTCTCCATTATATTTCATACGCAGTACATAACAATACTAGCTAATTCAAAAATCTCCTATTAAATCAATTTAATTCAAAAGGCCACTCTCTTATTCTATTGAACTCTTGCCATATTCTACCCGATCAGATTAGAAGAAATAAGGGTATAACATTTATAACAATTAAAACACTATGCTCTAGCTTACCTTCATTTTTTAAGTAAACAACCACTTCTTTATTTCATTTGAAATTTCGTTTAAGCCAAACCCAGCTTTCACAACGAGAAAATAAGAGAAACTCTGATTGCTTGATCTGTTGCTTTAGAGCAGGCACGATGTGTGAAGTTTGGGAAGAGGGTGGAACTCAGATCCCTTGTGGCGAAAGCTTGTTTTAGTGAAAAACGACATCAATGGATGACTGGGAAAAAAAAACCAACAAAGTAGAAATGTGCTGGGATAGAGAAGAGAGGGTGAGAAATACTTCATGTCCCAAAATAAGTTACATAATTTAAATATGCTGAATAGACTGCCATATCATATTTTATTATTATTTTAAACAAAAATAGTTACATAGTGACTTGATTGAAACAAATTGAAAGCTCAATGGCTATCAAGATACAAAATAAATTTGAGTGACCAATTAGTAATGAAGACTCAAGTTCAGCGATCTATGACAAAATTTATCCTAAATTATCGTTTTATGCAACTGGAGTTGACAAAGAAGATTCCTCTATGTGCACATAAATAATTATTACTTTCTTTGAATTTGCTTGTATATATTCAGAAATTATTTACATCAGTGGATTTATACAAACTTAGTAATATCAATCAAAACAAAATCAAAATATCATAATATTTATTATGTGCGTTGAATTTTATACGTATCATATCAAATAGTTTTATTTTTTTTATTTGAATTATCAAATAGTTTTATTTTGTCGTTTGAATTTTAATTTTCATGTTAATAAATTTTAAGAATAAAGACATACTGAAAAAAGTGGAGAAGTTCGAACTCTCGACACATAAAGACATAGTGATATTTTATTTTTGTGAATTGCAATTTACACTTGGCTAATATTAAAGTTGGACCGTGATGCAATGTCATTTGCTCACATCCTGAACAAAAATTTTCAAGTGAATTTTACAAAAGAATCTTTAGGATTTAGAATTTCTAATTTAAGCAATTGAATTTTACAAAATTTCAATCTTGTGGAAAAATTGGATTTTGAGCTTCATAATGAAAATGTCATTATTGGTTAATAGCTAATATTTGTGCTTAATAGACAAAATTCATTCATACAAATTAAAAGCAGAGTGTAACGGTAGCGGTGGCGTTGTAACTTAACAACAATCTAGTTTAGTTGCAAATAACATCACCAATTCAATTCGTATGTGTGAATTATTCAGTAGGAGCTTTATTTGTATATATATATTTTTTCTTACACCATTATTCTCTGTGCTATATATATGGATGCATGTTATGATGAAGAATGGATACGAAATATGTATTACATTGCCACTCTTTTAAATTAATTATTTAGAGAGAATCATTTTGATGTTCACATTTTGATTGATTGGAAATATAAACATTTGAACTCATTCTAATAGCATCTTAACTGTGCTCTATTTAATAGTTGTTTATTGTAATTAAGTTGTGTACTATTTTCATTGATATTAAAATATTTTAAGGAAAAAATAAAATAAAAACCTGTTTATTATATTATGGCATTAACAATATGGATAGATAAGAACATTACATAATATAATAATTGAAACTTCCAATTTTCAAAACAGGACAGCATGTAAATGCTTACAGAAGGACTGTGACTTGAAAGCTATAGTATACGGAAGTTCAAGTCACCAAGCATTTGAGGTGACGTCAATTGACGGAGGTATTTTCGCTTCACGCAGCGCACAATCAACAGATACAAAATGGAAAAATTACAACTGGTGCGCTGTTAGAACTTAGAAGTCATAATAGCTTTGTCAATATCTCTACCGTTAGACCATTGGAGGAAGAACTGAAAAGCTTAAAAAACAATAATATATGAAGAATATGAAATACTAATATTTTTAGTAGAACAAAGTGCGAGTCTAGAAGAGAGCTTGCTTTCTTCCTCGACCACTATTGCGTGCTCAGACGCAGTCGCTCTTCTCCTCCCGTATTGTTATTATCTCCGTCAAGGCACTGATACCATGGCTTCTTCCCCAACCACAATCCATAACCATGCTAAAGAAGAGCAAGAGCAAGGCCAGCTGGTCTATACCCCAACCCGAATCTGATCCGCAACCGCAATGTCAGCCCCTATCCTCAGCTATGTTGAAGAAGGGCAAGAGCAAAGTGAACTGGTCCATTCTCAAACCCAAATCAAAACGCGAACCGCAATCCAAACCTCAACCACAACCACAGGGGGTGCTGAAGAAGAGCAAGAGCAAGGTGAGCTGGTTGCAACCTAGTCCTCTGCACCAAAACCAACCCGAACCCAAAACTGAAACCGAGTCCAAACCAGGGCCTCTCAGCATGCTAAAGAGGAGCTTTAGCAGGAAACCTAGCACTAGCTCCAGTGCCGGCGACAAACTTGCTCTTGCATTGGTCTGGTGCCCGCAGTGGATTTCAAAAGTGAGCCTCATCCCCCCCATGGGCATATGCGGCCATTCTTCTTTTGCTGGTATTTTTCATCAATTTACTGTTGACACAACACCGAGTGATGTTGGGTCGGATGATCATGGAGAAGATCCTGATGGTATGGTTCTTTTGTTTGTTCAAATTTTGTTTTTGCTTTTAGTTTGTCTGTAATGTTAGTTCACTTTGGTTTCCAAATCATGGTATTGCAGTTTATTATATATGATAATAACTTTTGAGTGAGTCTATGGTATTGTGCATAGCGCAGATTGGTCCGTACTATGGATTAATATCTTCATTTTTTAAGTACAAAAAGTTGATCTGAACTGTTTGAGATGTTTTCTATATGAAAATGTATTTGTAGAAAAAATTTGAATTTTTTTAGATCAAGTGATTTTCTACCTATCTATAAAAAAAAGTAAATAAATTCTAAAAAAAATGTAAAATTTGATCTACAAGTACAATCATATAAAGATTATGTTCAACATTGACCATTGAAAATAGAGGTATTGATCCATAGTACAAACCAATATGCTTTATGCATAGTACCATAGCCTCACTCATAATTTCTTTGTTTAGCTGCTTATGATTTTGGAGTAATTTAGTTTAAGATAAGACATATAAATTGATAGGATACTGGTGCAGGGCTTCAATAGCATTTCTCCTTCAAATTAAAAGAAACTGTAGGAGTCATCAATGAAAGCTGAATTAGCCTCACAACATCTGGGTTTAGAATTGGATACATACAATTCTTAGTTCTTAGTTTTAACAATTAAATGGAAAATTTAATTTTGGTTAATTGCTCAGAACTTAATTACAAAGGGGTTGATGATTTCTGACTAATTCTGACAGAACAATTATTCATCTCTAGCAGATGAGGATGCATCAGCATTCTCCATGACTAATTGGACGAGGCATGTTTAGTACAGTTTATTATGGGACACTAGAAGATGGGAGCTGTGTTGCAATTAAATCTGACCAAAAGGTATTAAAAATTCAGCTCCCGAATTTCTTCTTTTCTTTTTCTCTTTTGTTTCCCACTATTGTACTTGGCAAGCCAGGGGTCAGACCAATTAACACAATGTTTTTCTTTTTACTGTTCTCCATGTAGACTTTGTATAATCCACATAATTCAGTAGATTTTCAAAAGAAGATTCAAGTGCTACAGAATCTTGATCATCCCAATTTGCTTAAGCTATATGGATATCTTGAGGATGGTGAGAATTCCATATTTGTTACCGAATATGTCAGAAATGGAAATTTGAGGCAACATCTAGATGGTGAGATTCTATTGCTCCTTTTCTACTCTTGATTCTGATTCCAAAATGTGCACATTTGTTTGATACCATCATAGAAATATGAACATTTGGCAAATCTTTGTTATATGTTTTAATAAAATTGTGATAAAAGTAAACTGGTACAATTGCCAACCTAAAACCTAACATAGAAGTAGTTCCTACAAATATCCTCAATTGATTTTTTAAGCAAAGTTTTTTGATTAAACTTATGACAGGGGAGTTTGAAAAGCGTTTGGGATTTCGTAGATGATTAGACATCGCAATTGAGGTGGCCAATGCTGTTTCATACCTCCATGCGAACCCTGGTAATTATAGATCTTTCATTGTGATTTTGTTTATGCTTGATTCTCAAAGTATATATAGCTATTCCATTTTTGTTTTTTGCAAAATAGGTAGTCAAGGAAAAGAAAAATTTGTATTTTTTTTTGTTTTTGCAGATTATTCTATAATTCACGGAAGGCTTAAATCTTCAAATGTACATCTCACCAATAGCCTGAAAGCAATGGTGTCTGATTTCGGTTTTCCTCCCCAGTCTGACAATGGAGGTGATGCCTCGACCTCTTGTGTTATCCCTGTTGTATACTGCGATCCAGAGTACCTCCAAACCTATAGGTTCACTGAAAAAAGTGACGTGTTCTCCTTTGGTGTAGTGCCCATTGAATTACTTACAGGCCGACCCCCTTTGATGACCAATATGGATTCTGATGATTATGTAACTTCTAAATGGGTATGCACATAGTTATTATTTATTTATTTATATATCTTTTTATGAACAGTTTTGTACTTATCATAAGCTATATCATGGTTGGTTTGGTGCAAAGTATTATACTATTATATACCAATCTGAACCAGTTTTCTTGATGTTAATTAATGTTTGATATTTCATCGAATTTCAATTAGGTGAGAGATATGTTTGAACAAGGTAGGGGAATCGACACACTGGATCCTCATCTCCCCCGTGTTTCGGGAACAATATTTGTGGCGGAGCAGATCCTGGCACTAGCAGTGCTTTTCTTGAACCGCAAGGGAAAGAACAGGCCTACCATGAGCCACTGTTCCAATCTCTTGAGCCAAATCAGAGAAGAGTACAGTGATATGCTATTTGGTTCCTAATTCAAATCCTTGATATTTTGCTTATTTAGTAGTTTGTATTGATTTTCAAATTCTTTTGTTTGTAAATGCTCCTCTCTTTCTTGTCTTACAAGTAGTGAATGGTGGAATGTGGATCTATGTAATAATAAAGAAAAAAAATCAATGTTCAGGGAATTAGGGCAATTTTTTTATTAGAGAAATTTCACTTGGGTTGGGTTTGTGTGCTGTGATTTAAGTTATTTTCATATATAAGAGAATAGAAAACAAAATGCTAGATATTAATTCTCATTGTATTTGTTTTGGAAAGTTATGTTTTTCTGGTACCATTACTTGCAACTTAGCATAGTCATATGCATATAGGTTTTTCGTCAACCTCCAAGTGAAGAGTGTGTGGTTGGTTGCTTCATTTCTTTTATGTCTCATTCATACTTCACATCTTTATCTATGTCTTTATTTTTAAAATCTAAACTGTTAATCTAAATAGTTCAACATAATCTTCATATTAAAATGTGCTTGAAGATCAAATTTTAATTTTTTTTTACTATTTTTCTGGATAGGTACAACATGAATATTGTTTAGAAGATTGTGAAGTATTCAGAAACATTTATTTTGTTCTTATTAAAAAATCAGTAAAAAAAAATTACAAATAAAAATAAATTTTGATCTCCAAACACATTTTAATATGGAAATAATATGGAGCAGTTTAAAACAACTACTTAGACTTTAAAAATAAATATAAAAATATAAAGTATGAACGGAACAATGAAGATGTGACATTTGAATCCTCATCTTGTTATATGTTGTCGATACTAATATCATGTCGAAAGGGCAACAATAATTTGAGAAATAATCTTAATACCTACACTTAACAACTAACTGGGTGAATTCATTATTAATTACTAATTACATCTCAAAATTTTGAGCTGTGATAATCATTCCACAAACAATAGGGTTTGTAACATTTACCATTCCATTTAAATTCTTTTCGTAACTCTATATTAGAAACTAAATAATGTTCATAATATTTTTCGTGAGAGGGGTCTTGGATGCAGTTTAATATAAATTTTGAAGTCCAGGAACCAACATTTGCAATTCAAAATTTGAAGTTGTGATTTGACCCTTTTTATCCCAAAAAAAATAAATTTAAGTTTTGATCTTACCTGACCTAATCAAAGTAATATGTCATTACTCATTAATGGTGTAAGACAATTTGGCCCTTGTGTAATGCTATGCTCACCTAAGATTTTTTTATACATTTTTTTCTAATTTTTTTTTACTTGATGGCAAAATTATTTATTTCTAGTATTACTAGAAATAATTTTTTTTAAAAGTTATAATTTTACTTATTCGAGAAAATACTTGGAGTTGTGTTACTCGGAAAAGAAAAATATATGATGAACGATTTGCATACTAAATAGATATAGAAATATGCGAATTTAGATGTCAATTTATGTGTTACGTATAACCATTTTTGAACCGTAGACGAGGGTACATATTATGAGGTGTAAAATAACTTTCTTCACTTTTAAACATTCAATAAACCGAAGTTCTATCATAAACAAATACAAATGTGTTTGAACTTTGTTAACTTACGGAAGATCGATAAATAAAGATGATCTTTATTGGAGATCTAATTCTATTTTCGTGCTTGTTCAAATTTCTTCTAGAGGCAAGAGTATATTTTCCCAGATAAAAGTGTACACTGCACCGTCAATTTTTAAGGACTACTTTTTATCTGGTTGGCTCTGAATATTAATTACAACATATCGTTCGATGGAACACCTTCTGATTTTCAACGTGGCACCAAAAAGCAAACAACTTAATGCATTCTCGGAGAAGAAATTATATTCTGTACAAACTTCATCCAAAATCAGATTCAAACTGTCTAATTTGAATATAAGAACATCTGCATCCGTAAAATTCTTAGAGTTTCTAAATAACTGTTAACTAATTTTTAAAAATTTTGTTTCTAAAAGTTTCTAAACCCTCACATTTCTGAAACTAAAATTAGAGTTTCTTAATTGCTACATCAACAAATAAATTATAGAAGAAAAGAATTTTAGCTAATTATTTGGCCACATCAGTGTTTATAAACAGTTTTTTATTAAGAAATTTTGGGGTAAAATTGCTAAATAAGAAATCCATCTGCATCCTTGAAACTGATTTAAAAACTGCCACATCAGATTAGAAACTCCAAGAGTTTCAGAGATGTAGATGCTCTAATAAATTTAATTTAAACGGTTCTGTGAATCTAAACCATTCGTTCAAATTTTGATAAATATTGAATGATTTTGTCCAAAGTACATTGGAAAGAAGGTCAACTAAACATCCATGCATAGAAAATGTATTTTATTAATAAGTATTTTTTTATCTAAACTTTCTAGAATTACCAGTATTACAAATAAGATATAAGAGATAGGATACAAATACGACCTGTCATTCTGTCACCCCAGACGCAAAAGAAAATCCAAGAAAATAATTACTTTCCACTTTGAAAATTAGTTTTAATTTTTTCTTGTAAGCGGTTCTCGCTACTATCTGTTGGGGTCTAAAATTCAAAGGAGAAAATCGCTCTCAGATGTCAATCTATTTTTTATAAATAGAAAAATTGTCATTGGTTGCAACAGCAGATTGTTCAACTTCTCGAAAAAACAAAGGTTACAATTTAATTATATTAAAAAAACAAGCAATTCAATCAAATTTCTTCATACCAATTTAATAAATGCGAAGTCAAAATAATCTTCTATTGTCGTAATGATAAAATGCACACAACTGAAAATAGTCAGAAAACAAAACCATAAAGCGATGGACCAGAAATTGGCGTCCCCTATTTTCTTATATAATTTCTTGCGTGTACAGTTACTGGCATGTACTGAGTGCATGGAAAAAAAAAAATATGATGGAGCCTGATTCCTCTGGCCGAAGCTATAAAACATTTATGGTGTAACGAGTTGCTGACACCTAGTAAACAACTCAATTTTCGAGTATCAGCATCAAACAAATTAAGAAAAATTATAAACATCTGTCACTAAAATATAAATTAATTTAATTTGAATTTCTAAATATCTACACTTGTGCGATTAATTTTTAATTGTTTTTAACATTCACGTCTTATTTTTATTACTAAAAAACAGAATGACGAGAATGAGAGCTAATAGAACAAGTTCGAAAACAATTTTATTAAAAGATTTTTTTTCAGTTCGAAATTGCATTATATCTGGAAACACGGACTTAGTGTAGTGGCATGAGCTCTGTTTCTCCATGAAGCGATGCACGATTCAATTCTTGAAAATATAATCTAAAATATACTAAGGGCCCTTTAATAAAAAAAAATGTGTTACAACTTGAAAAGTAGAATAGGAAGTGTTGCTGTAGAAACAAAAAAGAAATTTTAATTAATACATATGCTCTAAGATTATAAATTTAGAGGCTGCTTATCAGTGCCACTCCACACAAATGTGTTGCTGTACATGCATCAGAAAATCCAAAGTAGAAGTTTGTTATGTTAGTTGCTCATTAGTTTCCCTTCTTTGTCACCCTCTCCCCTCTAAATTTAGAGGCTGCTTTTCTCTTTCTCTCAAATGTCTGGAATGGAAACCAACCTAGAGTCAAGCTTCATCTCCAATGAACCTAACCCAAGTTTCGAAAGGTCGAGTTTTATTTCAATCATACCTAGTCCTATTTCCACCAAAAATAACAATGGTTCCGATGAATTGAGTCCTGCATTTGATCTCAGTCCGACCTCCACCAGGCATAATCCTAGTTTTGATGACTCGAGTGCTGTATCCATCAAACCTAGCCCTATCTCGGAGCACATCCATAATTCAATTTTTTCAAGCTTCAACTCTATTGAGCCTAAATCAAGCTCTGATCATGACACATGCCTCCCAATCAATTCCGCAACAACCCATTCCCTCAAAAGCAACCAAGCACCAAGTGAAGCCCCAAATTCCTCAAATCCAGCAACTGTTTGGCCTCGGAGCCTATCTCAGTTCCAGACCCTATTTCCTCCACCTAGGAAAAGCAAAGGTCCATTGAGTGGTTGCGATGATACCCACTTCAGCTTTAACTTTTGCACATTGCAATCAGTTCTTAAATGTACAGCCTGTGAGCCCCAGCGGACAGGACCAAGCCGCAAAATCAAGCCTGATGTTTTACCAGAAACTCCAATTAGTAAGATTGATACTAACTACTCATCTTTTGATCACATTTGTTAATAGCGATTATATGGTTTGAATGAGCACACCATCGATCCACTCATGCATGATAAAATTTGCACTAACAACTTCTAATTTTTGACAGATGATACTTCTCCTGTCAGTGTATCACAGGTAAAGAAGGCAACAGGAGGCTTCTCTCATTCCTTGTTGATTGGACAAGGCGTGTTTAGCTCTGTTTATGATGGGACACTTAAAGACGGCACTCGTGTTGCTATTAAATGTGATAAAAAGGCATAATCCCCCCACCATTTTACATCTTTTTTATGTTTCTCAGTTATTAATTTGAGTTGAATAAACTAGACTGATAAACAAAGTTCTTTGCAACATCTACAGAGCCTATACACTCCGAAGGGTTCGATAGAGTTCCAGAGCAATATTAAAATTTTGCGAAATATGGAGCATCCAAATTTGGTTAAATTTTATGGATATCTAGAGCACAACGAGAACTCGATCTTTATTCTTCAATATGTTCCAAATGGAAATTTAAGGCAACACCTGGATGGTAAATTTTCTTTGCCCCCAAACAGAATAATTTATCCTTGTTTCATTTTCTGTCAACAATTGTTATTGATTTTATTTGATTTTACCAAATCAATGAACAAAAAAATTTTATTTGCCAATACCCTTAATTAGCCTAATAGATCTTTAAGAAACTTTAATAGTATATACATTATCCAACGAAAAACATCTCAAATTTATTGAATAAATAATCGATTAAGTTATCAGTAATCCTTTTCACATGCAATTAGCCTGGAATTTTTAAGTTAATAAAAATGTTCATGTTTGTGCTGATATGATATTTGGCCTCCCGTCAACAAGTGAATCTTTTTTCTGTTTGTAAAATTGAATTCCTTGCTATCCTAACGACACAGTGATTTGCTTTTTTTTGGTTTTGTTGTTTGTTTGCTTTGATTGTCATTGAAAAATATGTTACTTGTAAGGTATATTGAAAACAAGAATAAGCTGAAGATTAACTACCTTTCATGCATATATTTTTGTGACATTTTTCAATAACTATTTTTTTTAAAGTAATAATTAGTATCTATAAGCATTGGTAGATAACTTGAGCATTTTTTTTCCAAGAACAGAGTATTTTTCGTTTTCTTTAACCAATATACGACACTTGCTGTCATGTAGATGCTATTAACATGCATAAGAATTGTTGATTGGCTTATAGCATAGTGAAAATTCAGGAAAGTATATGGGATTTGGAGTGCGCTTGGAAATAGCAATTGAAGTAGCCCATGGCCTTGCTTATCTCCATGGAAACCAAGGTTTGTTTTCTGAAAAGCAGTTGTGTGTGTGTGTTTTAGAGAGAGAGAGAGATTTCAACTGAAAAACTAATATAACCTTATGGCATTATTGTTGGCATCAAATGCAGATCAACCAATTTTACACGGGAGGCTCCGATCCTCAAACATACTTCTTTCAAACAGTATGCGAGCAATGGTTTCAGATTATGGTTTCCCACCGGTTGCTGGAGTTGGGGTTGATTCTTTGAGCTCTAACATTATTCTCCTTTCATACTGCGATCCGGAGTTCCTTTTTACATTTCGGCTCACAGAGAAGAGTGATGTATATTCCTTTGGTGTGGTGCTTGTGGAGTTGCTTTCCGGGCGACCTCCTTTGATGGGTGATCCTGACTGCTTTGACTATGTTACAACTGAATGGGTATACTTTTTCTCTGTTTTATATGAAATAAGAACCGGTTTCCATTGTATTTTGCATTTCATTCAAAATTTATAATTTGATTTAAAATTTTGACAGGCAAAGGCAATGTTTGATCAAGGGAGGGCATCAGTTGTTTTGGACCCACATATCCCTCGCATTCCCGCAACCATGTTTGTTACGGAAAAAGTTCTTGCTCTTGCCGTCCTGTGCTTGAACCGAGAAGGGAAGAACAGGCCCACCATGAGTTGCTGTGCTGAAGCATTGGAGCACATCAGCGAGGAGTACACGTTGCTTCTATTCGGGCCAAATGACCGTAACAGATAAATATACACATACTCTCTTTTTGTGATGTATCATGCTTAACAGATCTCTTGCCTTACATGCTCTCTTTGTGTGATAGAAGTTTAATTAGTTTTGTGCTTTGCTGCCAGCCTGCCACTGTTATATTTAGTCAGCATTAGGCGTTTATTGTTGATGTTCGTATATAGTTGAGATGAAATTTGTAGGATATGGTATTCCAACACACTTTTGTGAATAATATGTTGGATTTGGGTTTCCTTGTGCACTGTAAAATTCAATTATTTATGTAGATGAGATTTGTAGAATATGGTATTCCAACTCACTTTTGTGAATAATGCCTATGGGTCTCCTAATACACTGCAAAATTCAAGTATTTTTTGCTGTAGTACAAATAAAGTAGGCTTTTATTATTATTAGTTTTTTTTGGATGAAATTATTTTATTAGTTGTGTTATTAACCTATTATTATGATCATTGTCATCATCATTATTATTTTGAGAATTGTTTGTTATAGGCTTTAAAATCTTTATCGAGAGGAACAAGGAGAAATTAAAAATAATGAGTAACGCTTAGGTGCTATGGATAGTATATAGTATAAAGTCTTCCGTGTCACAATCTAAAAAATCTATCATATAAACTTCAAATTTTGATCTAAGTAACTCAGTAAATTGATAATATAATGAACTTGTAGAATACCAATTTTTATTGTTTTGGGAATTTTTTTACTATTTTTTTATAATTTATGAAAAATGACAAAAAAATGACTTAAAACATTGACAATTTTCTTTTATTTTTAAACCATATTTTGTCATCTTTCATAAATTATAAAAAATAGTAAAAAAAAAACAAAATTCAAAAATAGTAAAAGATGTTATTCTACAAATTCATTGTATTACCAATTTACTGAGTTACTTAAATCGAAGTTTAAAATTTATATAATAGATTTTTGAAATTAGCATGTAAAATCTTATACTATCCATAGCACCCAAGTCCTACTCAAAAATAATAATAACGGCACATAAACCCGCCTGCTAAGTGCCAAATGCTTGTTCTCAGTTCTTCCGTATAAATTCCCAGTGTCCCGTTTTCCTTAGTAAAAAAACTGCGCTATAAATAACTTGGGTAAAGATATTAACCATGTTGTTTTGGCTCATGAACATACGAATCAACATTTTTTTCATTTTGACTCAATTGTCCATACGCTGTAGGGCCACATATGATGTCATGTCATGCTAGCGGCGTTACTCATTTTAGCGGTAGTAGTGGCTCCATCAAATGAGTGCAATGTCAATAATGATAGAGCAGGTAACTAAAACCTCTCATGATTATTCTGAAAACTCCAGTGTGGACTATGGAGAGAGAAATGGAATGGTACATTGCAGGCTTACAGCCTCTGGGTAGCGCACAACCATTGCACAAAGATGGCAAAATCCTTTTTTTAGCGGTCACCAATTTGTCCAGAAATCAAACTAAACTAATTGTATTTCTAACAAAACATTATTAGCCATAAGTATGGTCTTTTCTTAGTGACATTTTCTTCACTTTTTGAGGGATTAGGTGGAGAGCGACAGTGCATTAATCGACTTAGTTATGCAACATACACGTGTGACCGCAACTTCTGCACATGTGGCCAGCATTTGACTAATAATTGGGTTCATTTGATATCTGTAATTATGTCAATTCCGACCGGACCATATGACATATTACATCATAAAGCTTCTATCATGTATGCTTGAAAAACAGAAAAGAACAAAAAAATGCTGCCAAAAAACAAAGCCATACGTGCTCCCACTCTAAAGCAGGGACACACCGTGTCAGAATTGAAGAAAGGAAACTTTAGCTAAGCCAACAGCTGCCAACTTAAGTCTTCCAGAAAACATAATATCACATTGTCACAGAATTAGGCTTAACATCATACACAATACAAGCGAAATATTTATGATAAGCAAGCTTTATAGAGTCAGACGAATCATTCAAGGGAACTAATACAACACACTGAAAATTTCATTCAAGGGAACTAATACAACACACTGAAAATTTCATAGTAATCTCCCAAACTTAACATTGTGGCAGAAGCAAACACATCCATAAACAATTTTTAGTCATACCTACGGTACCCATTGTCCCTGTGCCTGCTGCGGTATGAGTCACGGCCATATGGGGACCTCGAACGGCCGCCCCCCCTTCTGCCCAGAGACCGTGACCGAGACCTTCTTCGGCCCCGGTAAGGAGAGCGGCTGCGTGACCTTCTGCGTTGTGCTCGGCCTACTGAAGAATTTCAGAGAGAACATTAGGCGCAATATTTCATACTAAAGTGAACATAATAAGTAAAATAAATGGAAAAAGGCTGTGTGTGATTACAAATAGCCTGTTTCCATTTCTTTTAATTATTTACTTTTCTTCTTGCTGTGTGTGATTTTGATATCATTTTACATGGGTCTATGAAACAAACTCAAAGTCGAATTGATCATGTCTACAACTACACGATGTAAATTTACTAATTGACTTGTGTAAGTACCTCGGGAGCCACAGTATTTGCCGGGAGTAGGTGTCCTTTCACGGTTTCTTTTCGCCTGAAATTAGCAAGAATATGTTTAGACACCATAAGTACTGTTTTTAAAATAAAAAAAAATCAATGAAGAGGTGAAATATGAGATACAATACCTTTTCAATCATTATCCGGCGGCCCTCGATGACTGTGCGATTCAAGTATTTGATACAACGTTCAGCCTCATCTGCAGAAGCCATTTTCACAAAGGCAAATCCACGGGACTCCTTTGTGCGTGGGTCCACCACTATCTGACAATCATCGACCTACATACAGATACAACATATGAACCAGATAAACCAGATAAACCTTACATTAATAACTAACAATTCCTGGATTTGAAATTTTGAACCCAAAATAGTTGTATGCAAATATGCCAACCAATGCAGATTTGAATACTACGCTTCTGATACAACGTTTAGTGATGCTCATATAACTACTAAATGTATTCTTTTTGAGATGCATATTACATGTAATGGCACCATCACTGCTAAACAAATGGTGATAAATACAAAAACCAATTTGATCCTTTTCTCACATGGATATTCATTTCCCTAGTTAAGTTTTGTTTTGGATTCTGTTTGTTCAACTACCTGTCACCTTTATGTATTCAGGTTGTTGTGAGTTTGAGGTTGCATGCCGATGCGGCTCGAAATATGGTCACATTAAGTTGATTTGTTGACTCGAAAATGGTCATTTGAGTTGATATGTTGGCCCGATATATTTGTTCATTCGAGTTGATTTCTTGGCTCGAAACAAGCCCACTTGAGGTGATTTGCCGGCAATAGTTACAATACAGTGTGCCGAAATGACGTCACATGATTCATCATGGTGAATGTTGTTGCTGACGGGACCCAAAAATGGGAATTGAGTCGTCACTGACACATTGGAAAGATGATTTGTTGCTGAACACAGATGGTCCTAATTGGTCGTTGAAGCGGGTCCCTTGATAAATGGTGCAAGACCTTGCATATAATATGCAGGCAGTGATGCTGCAACATTGGGTGCACGGTGAAAAAAGAAAATCAAGGGTTGCTTCCAGCGCCGTTGGCTGTTGCGTAGCTCACAGCAGATCAGGGTGATTTAAAAGGGAACTGAGCTAGTAATTCTTGCAAGACCTGAAAAACTACTTTTCCCTGACGAATCAAACCAAAGACTGAGAGTCCTTCGAATTTGATACAATGCCTACTGACATGCAATGTTGATTGAATGATCATATAACAATTAAGTGAAAATGCACATACCTTCCCTTCTTTGCTAAAAAGCCTCTCAAGCTCAGCACTAGTGATGCGTGTAGATAAGCCAGTGACATAGAGATTGTTTCCAGGATTTTTTACTTCAACACTCCTACAAAGCCAAAACAAAAAAGATAACTTATTCCTCTCATTAGCACAGCTGATAGCAAATCAATTTAAATTTAAACAAAAAAACCCACAATATTAAATAAATAAAAAGCTCAAAATGGGTTTTATAATTGTAAAAGGAAAAGAAATTAGGAAAAAAAAATCCAGACAAGTCGAAAAAATTTAATAAAGGAAGGAGAATAAACAAAAGTTTAGGTTATTATAATTGTAAGAAAAAAAACAAATTAAACATAAAGATAAGGTCAACGTGCCTAGATCTGCTTCTTCTCCTTGATTTAACTGGCGATCTTGACCTTGCAGGAGACCTAGACCTGGCCGGTGACCTTGACTTAGCTGGTGACCTTGACCGAGCCGGTGATCTAGACTGAGATCGAACAGGTGACCTCGAGCGAGAGTGTACCGGAGACCTCAACTTAGCTGGCGACCTGGATCCAACTGGTGACCTAGATCGAGGGCGCCTCCTGGGAGGAGGTGTTATCGATCTAGCAGTGTACCTAAAGAAAACAAAAAAACATAAATAAATAAGCAATATGGTGTCAGTCTGATATAAATCTACATGCCCAAAGTTTAGCAAAATTACCATGCAGCTTTGCAGAACCTCAAAGTTGATTCATCCTTCCAAAATGGAAGTACTACATGTATCAATTTGACAAATTTCATGAAATACTATCCGTATTTGACCTTCTTTGTTTATACAAAAAATCCTTCCTCCCTTTACATCCTTCTTTGGGTTATTAATTCATTGATCTTTAATAATGTTATTGTGGCAATAAACATTACACAAGCCAACATTCTGGCATTTAAAGGGGTCAAATTTTAAATATTGGACGAGTTAGATCAGATTTTTTTTTTTTTTTGCCTAAAACATAAGAGAAATGAAAAATATGAATCTAACCTCACTTCCTTTGTTTGTGACATCTTATTTAGATCACAAACTATCCGACTTTGCCAACAATTACATCAATAAGCTAAAATCTGTAAAAACAAAATATATTATCAAATTAACAGTAAGAAATGTTACAAAAGAACTGGTTGCTGAAATATTCATATAAAATAAAGTGATAATTCAGTTGGATTATCATCAGATTCATATCAGAAACAATTCCAGTACCAATTTCTCGGTTCAATTCTTTAATTCCACAAATTCATTTCTTATTCTCTATATAACATCTCCAATTGTAATAAAAACTTGGATTAAAACACCAACCCCCCAAAAATATAAAGAAAATCATATTTTTAGCATTCCTTTGTTTATCATCAAGAGCATTTGCTATATCGTTCGATATTTTATCAAAAGGAAACACAAAATAAATTAAACTATTTGCAAAGAGAAATAACAAGAACCTGGAGTTAAAAACCAATTCCTAAAAGAAAACTTACCTAAACCAAGTAATTCAACGTATGAGACCACCTAGAATCAATAGCCTAGGTTACTATTTGCAAAAAGAAATAACAAGAATCTGGACTTGCACCAATTCTGAAAAGAAAACTTACCTAAACCAAATAAATTGAAGTATGAGACCGTATAGAATCAATAACCTAGGTTGCTAATTGCAAAGAGAAATAACAAGACTCCAGACTTACACCAATTCCTAAAAGAAAAATTTCCCAAACCAAGTAATTCGCCGTATGAGACCACCACGAATCAATAACCTAGGTTACTATTTGCAAAGAGATATAACAAGAATCTGGACTTACACGAATTCCTAAAAGAAAATTTTCCTAAACCAAGTAATTCGACGTATGCAACCACCAGGAATCAACAACCTAGGTTACTAACCACGATTTCCGACAGAGCGGTGGGGAGAGAGAGATTTAATACCAGAAGTCCTCGGGTAAGCTAGACACCGCAGGAAACACTAGAGAGAGAGAGGGGTTTGTTTGACGGGAACGATGGGTTGCGAAACCCTAGAGAAAAGGAGAGAGATGGGTTGGTTTGAATTCGGATCCTCTGAGATATCTCATATTTTGAGTGACTTCTGTAAAATCAAAACCTTTCACATACATTCTGCACGAAGTTTAAAGCTCAATTAATAATGCCCCTGCACTATCCCCGAATAGGCACCGGACACGTTGGTCATGCAAAATATGAGATATCTCAGAGGATATGCACTCGTGACGACTTTGACGGGAACGTGGGTTGCGTCGACTCTGGTCTCGCGATAAGGTTTGATCTGGTAAATACGGTTCGGGCCGGGTCGGGTTGTTTTTGGTTGGATATTACGAGGTTCAGACTTCAGATTCAGTGCGTCCCTATCGCTAGAATGAGACTTGCATTGTCCTAGAGGATTAATTTTGCCCACCTAGGGCATGCCCTGCCCTGGCCTGCCCGTCCGTGTACCAGTGCCCGAGCTCAAGTATAGGTCGGGTATTCGGGTACAGGCAAAAAATGAGCCGGACTCGATTTTTTGAGTAAATATCCGATCATATCTGGACCGATCATATTCGTACCCAACCATACCCGTATCCGTGTACCCGTGTCCGTGCCCGTGCCCATACCCCTATATCCGTGTACTTTTTTCTTTTTAAAGAAAAAATTCAAAATTCAAAAAAAATTCCCTCCAACCCCTACATTATATATATTGTATATGTATATGTATATGTATATCAAATTTTAAAACACTTAATATATTGTACAAAAATCTAAGTTATATATAATTATATGTAAATATATTATATGAGGAGGGATCAAGTTACAACATTTTTTGAGTTACAACAAGCATTTTCTACATTTTGAAAGTCCAAATCATCGATCCAAACCGTTATATGTGATATCTACAATAAAATGTGTTTGGAGACCAAATTTTACATTTTTTAGAATTTTTTTACTATTTATTAAGATGGGTACAAAATTCAATGGTATGAATTTGACTAGTTTTTGTACCCATCTTAATTAATAGTAAAAAGATTCCAAAAAATATAAAATTTGGTCTCCAAGCACATTTTACTGTAGCGATCACATCTAACGGTTTGGATCGACGATTTGGACTTTCAAAATGTAGAAAATGCTTGTTGTAACTTGTTGTAACTCAAAAAATGTTGTAACTTGATTTCTCCTCATATTATATATACATATCTCCATTCTATTATTAAGCACGTTGGGTGTCCAATCCACCAACGGCTACGATTGAAAGATGAAACTTCAGATTTGATCTCAGCCCTCCAATTACATAATTTGTCTTCTTTATATTAAATGCATTTGTTTTATGTATAAAAGTCTAAATTTAGTTAAAAACATACTCACCACATGTGCTGCCACATGATACGTTACAATTAAAATTGAACAAACTCTGAAATTTAGCGATATATTTATCTATTTCCTTATTTCTTTGTTTTCATATTTCTCCTCTTCAATTGAGAAAACTCCACATTCCATTTTCTTATTCTTTGTTTCCTTCTTCGTTTCTATATGGATCACAATGATAATTATTTTTTTTATTTCCTTATTTCTCTTTCTTTATTTCTATACATATTGTTGTAGGCAATTTAGAATATATTTCTAATATAGAATATATCAATGTGTGCGTGCGTGTGTGTATATATTCTAAATTGGAAATAAAGAAGAAGAATATAAATTGGAACATGTGTTGTAAATATATATTTCTCTTATAATATGTGTGTGTATGTGTGTGTATCCTATACATACACACGATAACACTTTTTATTTATGTTTTTTGATATCATATTATATGTTGATATTGAATTGTTGTACGGTATTTGATATTAGATTCGAATCGAGCTATTATTTGATATCATTGGTACTTAAAAATAAAGAATCATCACATCGTCAAATTATTATTAGAGATCACGATTAAAGTTAATTAAAAATACAACATCATATAAATTTTCTATTATCATGTGTCTTAATTTTTGAATAATTATTATTATTTCCTTTGATTTTTTTTTCTTATAATATGTTTCTGTTACAACACACGGGTATGATACTAGTATTATATTATACATATATTAGTTGCATTTATGCAATTTAAAGTAGTTGATTTAAGCAACATTGTTTTAAAATAATTAGTAATTGATTTAACCTATTAAAAATAAAATGAACATTTAGAAAATATATTATCAATTTAAAATGTAAACTAAAAAATTCAAGATATAAATAAATTATGAAACTATATAATTAGAAGGAGAATTTGAAAATAAAATGACTCGTGTAAAGAAATAAATAGATACATTTGTAATTAGCCGATTAAACATACAAATTTTCGCAAGAATAATTTTTATATATAAGTTACAAATTTTATTTATGTAGGAATTATAAAAATGTGACTTGATAATTTTATGTGTGTGTGTATATATATATATATATATATAGGACTTGGCTACGGTGCTATGGGTAGCTAAGAGGCCTCCTGTGCTACGGCAAAATATTCGACTTTTCAAAATTCTAACGATCAATCCGAACCGTTCATCTTGTTCTCCATATTAATATGTGCTTGGAGACCTAATTTTACATTTTTTGGAAATTTTTTACTATTTTTTTAGATTTATTGAAAATCATTGTTTTTCAGACAAATCTGGACCATAAAAAATAGCGATATTCAATAAATCTAAAAAAATAGTAAAAATTTTCCAAAAAATGTAAAATTTGGTCTCCATGCACATATTAATATGGAGAACAAGATGAATGGTTCGGATCGACTGTTAGAATTTTAGAAAGTCGAATATTGAGCCGTAGCACGGGAGGCCTCTTAGCTACCCATAGCACCATAGCCAAGTCCTATATATATATATATATATATATAGAGGAGGGATCAAGTTACAACATTTTTTGAGTTACAACAAGTTACAACAAGTTACAACAAGTTACAACAAGCATTATTTACATTTTCAAAGTCCAAATCGTCGATCCAAACCGTTAGATGTGATCTCTACAATAAAATGTGCTTGGAGACCAAATTTTACATTTTTTGGAATTTTTTACTATTTATTAAGAAGGGTACAAAAACTAGTTAAATTGATACCGTTGAATTTTGTACCCTTCTTAATAAATAGTAAAAAAAATTCCAAAAAATGTAAAATTTGGCCTCCAAGCACATTTTATTGTAGAGATCATATCTAACGGTTTGGATCGATGATTTGGACTTTGAAAATGTAAATAATGCTTGTTGTAACTTGTTGTAACTCAAAAAATGTTGTAACTTGATCCCTCCTCATATATATATATATATATATATATATATATATATACACACTATTTGATATTGAACTATTCAGATTTTAAAAGTCGAATTATAAATAAGTAATAATATTTATACGACACTTTTTAAAAAAAAAAATTGGATGAAGTACATTTTAGAAATTCAGTGTGTATTTCAAAGATAATTTAAGGTTTTAAAACTTTACCTTTATGCACAACTATTTTTTAACAAGTTTGGATGGAGTATATTTTAGAATTATTGATCAAGTACTATATATTTGTGACAAAATTGAATTATTTAATATGGAGTCCATGGATTATATATCAACATAATATTATTTTTGTCAAAAATAAATTTTAACATATTTTTGGATAATTTTAGTAATATATATCTAAAAAATACCGTCAAACGATTACAAAATATTTTCACTTAATTTTATACTCCTAGAGACAAATAAATTCAAATTATGGTTATGGTGTAAAATTTTGATACTTGCATTATTAATCTAATTAAAAAAAAATGAAATGATCGGATGCTGTCTTTGATGGCACTAGATTGTTAGTTTGTAATAATCTAGAAATCAATAATACAATAAATTATCATAAAGCTTTGTTCATGAATTGAATGTTTATTTATATATCATTTTGTTGCCTTGAGTATTATTGAATTTATGGATCATTTCGAGTTCATGACTGAAATTGTGAAACTCCATAATATAGATGATATATACTCTTAAAAAGTCACTGACCAAGGTAATTAGCAGGAACACTAATTACCGCGATAAGGTTAGTATATGGATTAAAAGATGGTTAAGTTTTACAAACTACCTGACACGAGATGTCATTTTAATCACATAGATACATTTTCTAGGAACACGGTATTTGACAGACCCCGAATGAAACATTAAATAGAATTGTGTTCGTGTCATTTATGTTTTCATTCAGTGTCACGTTCTACATTATGAGGTATTTATCGTTCCCACTGAGAAATATGTATGTGTGATTGTTATCCACTGTTGTCCGTAAAAAGCAGTCATAACGGTAGCATTCCCATATGTATAGCTTAGCTGAGAAAGTGATAGTCTACCAAAAGTACTATTTGTCCCTCGTATTTTATACGAGCTATCGCATCACTGGGCCCCTTGATAGAGTAAGATTATCTACTAGCGGTATAATTATAAGAGTAATTATATTTGACAATTTACTCAAGATCAATAAAAGATTCAGTTAGTAAGGATGATACACATCTACCTTCAAACTAATCTGATAGCTATGAGACAAAAGAACAGACACAAGTAAATTGTTTACTGGATCGTGATATTGTACAGTACAGCATTGATACCACCTTATTAGACCTATGTTCTTTTGTGTTTTGAACCAACAAATAGTGCCTTTTACATTGAATATCCATAGAATGTGGTACTGCTTTGTTTTGGTTCTTACTTTGCAGGAATCAAGTGAAATCGGGTAAAATCAGGCAAATAGCAGACTTCAGGAAGATTTGATGCGAGTCGCAGCACCCATGATGAGAGTCGCATCAAAACCCAAAGCGACCTGCGATGCAACCCTCACTCCTGCCTTAAAGACGAGATGATACGAGTCGCATCACTTGTTGCCACCCAATTCAAATTAAACCTGACAAGCCCCAAGTCAGATCCGTTGCCTATAAAATGAGGTCATTGGCCAGAATTTTGGGAGCTTTTTCCCCATTTACATTCCAGATCACTTTGAGAGCAGAGATCAAGAGAAAAGAAAGAGATTAGAGATTTCTTGGAGAAGAAGAGGATCACTTGGAGAAGAAGAGAAGATTGCAAGATCCTCTCCAATCCACCTTGGATCTTCAAGTTTCATCATGATATGCTTATTCTCTCATTCTTTTATGCTTTCTTTTACTATGTTTGAGTAGATCATTAGTTCCTAGGGTTAGGATGTAGTCTCTAAACTTTGTCTTTGAATTGCATGTTGTTTTGATTTAAGTTTGAACTTGTGTGATTCTTTGTTTGAGTATTCATTGATTGCTTGATTGATTCTTGATTGTCTACTGTTAGATGTCTATAGCATCTCTTCTAATAATTTGACCTTGATGTTTCTTGCAATTTTGATTGAGTATATGAGGTAGATCTAAGATCAATAGTAATCGAGAGGTGAACTTTCCATTAATCGAAAGGTTGTGGATACCTCTAGTAAACCAGACAATCAATTTAGGTTAGATACCAGTAGGTGAGAGCTACAGGTTGAAGCCTCGCACAAGAAATCAACTTAGATACGAACACATGTCAGCTCAGCTCGAGGGCAATGCGACCCTCATCAGAGATGATGCGAGCCGTATGATAGGTCTAGAGAGGGCAAAGTTTGGGATGAAACCTGAAACCCTGGGAATGTCTTTTATCATTGATTCAAAATCAAAACCTTTAATTGCTTTCATTTACCGTTAATCGAATCGTTACTTGAAATTAGCAAATATAAACAAATCAAACCCAACTTTTCACACTTCTAGTACCTAGCTAGGATAGGTAGTAATCTAGACTCGAATTGTACCGTCCCTGAGGATCGATACCTGATTGTACTATCAAAGAAAGGTTGTGTACTTGTAACCTAATACGAAAGCTCAATCACGGTTTAAACTGGTACAGCTAGCTGTACCTGAAACTTTGTGTGCACGCTTTTGTGTGAACAAGCATCATCTGTGTAATTGGATGGTCATGATGTGTTGCTAGACGCCACCCATGATTATAGAAGTTAAAACAGTTTTAACTCTATTTACCAACATAACACAGATCCTATTGGGTCACACCATATAGGAGTTAATCGGAGAATCTTATTGTGATTGATTATAAATTGGTTATGATCAATAGTAAGATGGTTATAATTAATTATACATGTTATAATTAAATTATAAATGTTATGTAAAAATAACAAGCAAAAATATTGGTTAATTTATAAATGTGTGTGACATGTTGTATAAAAGTTACCGGTTAATTTATAAATGTGCAGGACACGTTGTATAAATTACCGAAACAACAATCGCAAGAAAAAATATATAATTGTTTAGAATAATTATACGAATATTATTTGTATTCGGGCCGAGGGCATTCGGGTCTTTTCAGATTCATCCTTATCCGCATGACATGTCATCGATCATATCCAGATGACACGTCATCGATACCGAAACAAACAACCACAGAAAAAATATATATAGTTATTCAGAATAATTATATGAACATTATTTCTGTTCGGACTGAGGGCATTCGGGTCTTTTTAGATTCATCTTTATCCGCATGACATGTCATCGATCCTATCCAGATGACATGTCATCGATCTTATCCACATGACATGTCATTCTTATCCATTCAATGACATATATTGTAAATAGGCCAAACTTGGAGGGCATTTTGGTCTTTTGGCAACTGACCCTAAACCCTATAAATAGGGGTGGAGGGGTAGAGAGAAAAATAACTAATTCACACGTATCGTTTCGTGCAGAATCGAATCAGTATTTTCTCTCTTTCTCGGTTTCTCTCCCAAATAGTGTTTCGGTTGAGAAAATAAAGTTATATGTAGTTGACGTATAATCTTGCGGATTGTTGTGAAGTATATTTACGGGATCGATGAATAGTGTTTTACCGAATTTCGTAGTATGTCAGTTTTGCTCATTGAAAAAACTGAGTAACCGAAAATTCGTGTTTACGGGTTTTTGTCTTTTCCCCGTGAATAGTATTTTTGCATAATTCCTTGGTTTATAATATTTATGGCAAAAGAAATAAACCGCTCTCTGGTTAGTCCTGGTGGATAACCGATAGAGGCATCAAATGTCTGATGCTCCGAGACGAGTCATTCCCGATGTCGCTCTTCTCGCTCGGTCTGTATTCCAACTGTGATTTGGAAACAAGGTATAAATATGTTATATTAATCTATTTAATTGGTAAGTAGATTAAAGTTTTAGAAATCAATCATGGAGTAGATCTGTAAAATAATTAAATTGGGTTTTGATGTCAAAGGAATACTGAAGGTGATCGCCTTGGAAAGTTTCCTGACATATCCCATTTAATCTTGAGCTTAAGTTGGCCGTAGAAATTTTTGTTCTACGGTCATTCCACAACTTAAGCCTAAACGGGTTCCGGTTAGCACCGTGAAATCCCAACATAGATAGTCTATATACCCTAATTAATCTTATTTCTTAAACTACAATTATGATTTTTTTGAGAAAATTGACAAATTGCCTAGTTACATATCCCAATTATATTGGTCATACATGGTTTAAACTAACACATGCGTTTTGTTTCCTGCAAGTCTAATTTTTTGTTTTATTTTTTAGTAAAGATAATTAGAATACATCTTAATTGTATGTACATCAACTAGTAGATATATTAGCACACATACACTAAGAATGATAGTCATTAATACATTTATAGGCATTCCTATCTACATTCTAATAAGTAAACTGATGAAAACATCATTATATATCCTAAATAAAAAAAAAAAACTAACATATACAGATATACTTATCTTAAGTTGAAATTTTATTATTGAATATAATTTTACCACTAAAATTCATCCATTTATTTATGTTAAGTTGAAATTTTATTATTGAATAAGTAACTTTTATTTTTTAATCTATTGCTTAAAATAATTCATAATTATTTTTAAAGTAATTGATTTAAGAAATTTTTTATTTATATTTTATTGTTTAAAAGTAATTGATTTAAGATATTTTTTATTTATATTTTATTTAACCTATTGAAAATAAATGAACGTTTAGAAAATATATTATCAATTTAAAATGTAAACTTAAAGTTTTGAGATATAAATAAATTATGAAACTATATAATTAGAATGAGAATTTGAAAATAAAATAAAATAACTCATGTAAAGAAATAAATAAATACATTTGTACTTAGCCGAATAAACATACAAATTTCCGCACGAATAATTTTTATATGTAAGTTACAAATTTTATTTATTTAGAAATTATATGGATGTGACTTGATAATTTTATGTATATATATTTACACTATTTGAATTTGATATTGAACTATTATGTCTATTCAGATTTTAAAAGTCGAATTATAAACACGTAATAATATTCGTACGACACCGTAAAAAAAAACAGAAAAAAAATCCGGACCGGATCGGCCCCTACCCGGACCGCCCTGCCCCTAGCGGGTACTGCGGGCAAGGGTATAGGACGGGCAGGACACGGTTTTTGGAAAAAAAACTCGAGGATGCCCGGTCCGTGGTACCCGTCTACCCGACATATCCGTGCCCGGCCCAAGTATTAAACCACTACATTGTCCATATTAATTTGATACGAATTTTAGAAAAGATTTCCTATAATCGAAAATTTAAATAGATATCAAAATAATTGCTTTATCCATTTATTTTTGTTTTATTCGGTGAATCTTTAATTCATTTTAGATCTATATGTAATAATAACACATGTACGGTAAATGTTAATGATTTTAATTCAATTAAAAATAATTTGATGATTAAGGTTTGAAATTTTGGACCATAGTATGTCCGGCTGACCATGTTTCTATCGATTTGTTTGGAAAATAAAATATTCAATATGCTATTCCGTGCATGAGTTAAATTACATAGTTTTATTTCCATTTTCAAATCCTCTTATAAATATGTGAGAAAAATAAATTGACTTTGAACTTAGTTTTTTTTCTCAACCACTGAAACTCCAGGAGCTGCCTTCTGTGTCCAAATTATTTTTTGTTTAATATTTGTTTTGGTTTAAACAACTTTGAACTTCCAATTAATTTTAGTTTAATATTTTATCTTCTTAACAAGAATACTGATTATCATTTCAATATTTTATTTGTATTTTTTAATTGTTAACCACTTTGAGCATTTTAACATTTTTATTGCTGATATTTTTTTTTCAGGACTTTTACTGAAAAATATTAAATTAGAATTGATCAAACGCAATCTTTTTCTAATTTGTGTTTTTCCTCTCCATCAAAAATATCAGAATAATTTTCTAAGCATTATAAAATTCATTGATCAAATACAAGACTATAATAATTAAACAATACAAGACTTGATCGAACACAAGATTAATATAATTAAATGGGGGAGATTAACAATACAAGTATGGATAGGAAGATCATCAAGTAGTAGAAAAAAGTCACAACTTGATGTATAATTTTTTTTTTTTTTTTGTTTACTTCTTTTTTCACTACACTCACCTCATCTTGGTTCGATTCTCACACACCACGCATCCGGGTTTCTTCTCAGAAACTCAAAAAATAGTGTAACCACTTATGGTTAATATAAGTGAGGCTAGATCCTCATCTTTTTATCAAAAAAAATATTAAACAATAGAATAATCTAATTATAAAAAGAAAATTATTAACTTTCTAACAAATTTTTTATATATTTACTGAACATCTGTATTCTAAATCTTTTTATGAGTTAAAAAACCTTAAGAATTCACAAATTGATATTCTCATTTCCATATCTAAAAATTCTCATCCCACGGAAATTCTCCTTGACGAACATGTTCTTAGTGTATTTTTATTTTATGAGAGCTTAAAATGGGAATAGCTAATAAAACAACCAAAATATTCTTAATATTTTGCAGTTGGTCTTTGGAACATATGTATACTTATGGTATTTCTATTTGAGTAATACTGTCAGCCAAAAGATTAAAAAAGATCAGACCAAAAAAAAGACAAAAGGTTCTCAAAATACAGATAATTGTATAAAAAACATCTTGACAGTGCTACTCGCAATGAATATAGCCACATTTCCACATATTTGATATTTTGATTTTAATACTCATTCAACATAATTAAACATGACTAAATTGACAGTGATAATTAACAACCGATGTAATTAATTAGGTGGAACTGTTTTCTCTTTCAATTCTAGTAAAAAAAACAAAGACGGCACCTCACAAGAAACAATCCTCTACGATTGTTATAAAAAAATCAGTTAATTATAAATTCAAAAGGACTGGTTCAATGCCAGCATGCGTTACTAAAGCCACATTGTTAATAACCTTCCAAAAAAGATATCCCCATTGTTTTTTTAAAGAAAGAATGAGTAAAAGTCAGAACAGAGGTGCATGCATATGTAACCAAAAAAGCAACCCAAAAATTTGTCGAACAATTAATGCATCCATGTAGCCGGAACCTATTGGAGGAGAGATGTAAGATCTCTGACCTGTAGAACATAAATTAAATACGGGGGTCAGCGGTATTGGTACTGAATACTGATACATAACCAGCCGCTACCGTACAGGTTCTGTGGTTACTACACATTTTAATATACAAGGATAGTTGGGCTATGATAATTAAATTGCTTTATATTCAAAGTTCAAATATTCAATGCGAAAAAAAATACAATATATCTTCTATATTAAAATGTGTTAATTTGGAGATCAAATTTTTTATTTTTGAAACTTTTTACTAATTCTTTTAGAATTTTTTAATATTTTTTTATCATATTAAAACAATGATTTTTTAAAAATTCTAAAATAATACCAATTTTTTTTTACTAATTTGGACAATATATTGTACTTTTTGGATCAAATATTTAAATTTTTAAAATAAAGATATAATCGGAAAGTAAAACATACACTTTACTTTTCAAAGCATGATAGTCCAACTATATACACACACACATATATTTTTTGGATGAGTTATTGGCACTAGTGCATACGAATAATCCATATTAATTATTCCGTATTATGTATTAATATTTTTATTTTTAAAGCTTAAATAATGGAGCTGAATACTTCAACATGATTTTTATATAAAATTCATATATACTTGAAAATCAAATTTTATATATTTCTAGATATTTTATTATTCTTATAGATAGATAAGGAATCACTTGATTAAAAATTATGGACCATCCGTGTGAGAGTACTGATGTTTTATATTGCTAAAAAAAAATTCTAAAAATTAGTCTTCATATACATTTTCATACAACAATCATTTTAAATAATTCAGATTGATTGTTTAAACTTCAAAAAAAGAAAATATGAATTCATAGAAGAGACCGGTCGATCCCATAATATTACCGTAGCCTCACTCTACTGTTTTCTATATGCTTTTGCAGAAAAAAAAAATTGTTTCTCGGCAGAGATAAAATCAATTACCATCTGTAGGCTTCTACAGATAGCTTTAGTTTCGAACTACTCAAACAATAGATAACAAGTGTATTAATTATGAATATGAAAAATCTAAAGACGAGTCACTTAATTATTATTATTTTTTAATTTTTAATTTTTTTTTTGTCAATCTTCATCATCTTCAGTTCAAATATAAAGCTTCAATTCAACATTAAGTATAATGTATATTATATATGCGCATATTATATCTGCAAAAAATAATAAGATTTGATGTATAATTAACTATGCACAAGTGATTGAAATTTCAACACTTCAAAATTAATATTTATACTTTTATTTTATCATCAAACATAATTAAATTATTATAAATATGATTGCTAGACTATTTACATGTCCAATAATATATTATAAATTTACTCTTTTATTTATAATACAATTTTATTAAATCTCGGAAAAATTATCATTATTTAAAGTGATCCCCTCAAATCTAAATTATCTTCTTGATTGATCATTAACATTTAATCAAAAAAAGAATTCAAAATCCTATTTGACTTTAATTATAAAAAATTAAGAAACCATTTTTCTCTCTGAACATTGCCAAAGATATATATATATATATATATCTTATTTTTTTCTGTTTTTTTTCCAAAGGCACCCTTATACATGTTATTATTCCTTTGCTCTGCACGTTCTTTAATTACAAAAGCCAAAAGTCAATCATATACGTGTCAAGCTGTGCCAAGTCTAAACAAAGAATAGTTATGTATTTCTCTTTTTTTTGCTTTGACCATGAATATATCATTTCTCTGAAAAACCAAGGCATTAACCCTGATTAATATCTTCCCTAGCTCTTCAAAAAAGCAATGAAGAATGTCCAGGAGAAGGAATTGAGAGCATATAGAGATGATATTTCTGATACATCACATGATCAGAATAGAGACATTGATGACAAAGAATTTAAGACAGCAGTACAACTTTACAATTGCACATACTGCAAGAGAGGTTTCACAACTGCTCAAGCGTTGGGGGGTCACATGAATATTCACAGAAAAGATCGGGCTAAAACGCAAATAAGCACATCTTCGTCCTCACAAAAGCCGCATGAACTAAGTTTATTTCATGACAAACCGAGTTCAGATAAGAGCATGAGTAGTAGACAGGATCGAAATACAAAGGATGAAGTTCACGAAGAACTCGATTTGACGCTTCGACTTGGTCATGATTTGTAACATTTCTGCATTACTTAAGGTGGGATTTCATGAGGATTGTTGAAAGAAATCGATATATGATATTCATTTATTTGATAGAGCTATCAGATTAGAGAGTTCCATATATAAATACATATATACTTTATTCTTTTTTCTTTTATTTTTTTCTGTTTTTTCTTGCAGAAAATTTGAAAAATTGCATCATGTATAGAAAATTGTAAATATAATTGGATTTCTAAAACACCTGTGTTGTTGTTATTCTGGATTTTCCTTGGATATAATATATATGATCGACCTGGTTTATATATATAATGCATGCAATGAAGTTTATAATGCTCTGTCGTTCATCAAGTATCATAAACTTCAATGAATAATATATCTGATGGATGGGGCTCATGTTTGTGTTTATTTTTTAAAGTAAAAGATAGAGGTCTAGTTTTTAAATTTTATTAATTTAACATTAGTGGTGTAAAATTACACAAAAAGAAACATCAATTGCAAGCTGGAACCCACAACTTCTCTCTAGTGATTTCATCAGTGAGTTCAACCGAATCTTTGCATTATTGTCGGAATATTGAATTAAATCTTTTTTGTCATATAATGAAGCAAGTCAGAATTAATTTGTAACTGCCTTGTGGATGTGAGTGAAGCTTTGAGTATATTATTTGCAAAGTCCGAAGATAATATTTCTCCATAAATTAAGTACTTGAATGTGGTGGTTACGTATGTTGCTACATGTGTATCCGCTTTGTCAAAGATATGTTGTACCGTTTTAGATTGTTGCCTACAGATGAGCAACAAATATATGTGGGATATGTGCCATCCTTTCTTAATCAAATTGTCAATTGTGATCAACTTCATAAGAGTGTTTTAATGATGATGAGTATGTTGAAGTGAAGACAAAATAGCCCTTTGACCATTTCCATCGGTTTTGAATTTAAACCGATGCAAATGGGTGCCTTTTGCTATCGGCAAGAAATCAAAGCAGTTGGTGCTTTGTATCTTTGTCATCGGTAAGAAGTCCAAGCCGATGGTATTGTTGATTGATTTCAATTGAAGCTGCTGCCATAAGTCCATAACTTTGGCTTTTTCAATCGGCTTGAACTTTTGGTCAACCGTTGGCATTGAGCTCCTTTAATTAAAAGGTGCTGCGCAAGTCAAGTTGGAGAATTAATTAACGTGAAAAGGAATGAAGCAGCTGCAGCTCTGTCTCTCTCAGCTCATTATAGAGTTCTTGCTCTCTTGGTTAAATTGACTTAAATATACTAGGGAATCTCAAATTGGTGCATGAAATTATAGAAGGGTGTTAGAGTGAGTGTTATTGACTTGTAAAGACTCTTTTGATCTAGTGAAGTTGTGCCGTGTACTCTTATGATTTTTTTTCAAAAGAGTTTTCATATAAAATCTTGTATCTCTCTTTTATTTTTTTGTGCTTGATTACTTGTTTATGTTAGCTTCTTATTTTACTTTCATATTTTTTCATTTGGTTAGATATTGGTGTATGCCTGCAAGGTGTTCAACAAAATCACTCCTCAAGTGAAACAGACACTAACCCCAACAGAGTAGGGTTAAAATGTCTCACTATATATTTTGGTACCTTAATCATGTCTCACATCTTTATCTTTATTTTCAAATTTCAAACAACTGATTTAAACTGTTTAATGTGATCTCTATATTAAAATATGCTTGGAGATCAATTTTTATATTTTTGTAACATTTTTTACTATCTTTTTAGATAGATACAAAATCATTCTATTTGGATGGTCTATAATTTTCTGAAAAACAATTCTTTTGTATCTATCTAAAAAAAAAGATTTTCCAAAACAAAAAGTTAGTTTTCAATACATTTTAATAGCACTATACAGTATTACTGCATTTCAGGCTTTTCAATTCGCCAGCTTCACAATTGTTCTTAACTGTTTGATTTGAACAATATCTATGCATGATATCAACAAAATTACTAATATTTATCGTCCCTTATGATAAAATAATACCAATAGAAACTGTATAGTGCTATATACAAATGGATAGTAATAGAATAATAAATGGTAAACAAAAATAAATTGTATTATTCTTTGCAATAAAAATGTAGTATCGAAAATTAACAAATTTTTTTTTCTTCAATTCACATGGCAGGACAGAACATAAATTCCCGCCATAATGAGGGATTTAGATGCTCTATTGCTCTTTTACTCTTTCTGTCAATTAAAAATTTAAAATCATCGATCAAAGTATTAATCCAAGGAAAAAAGAAACAGCTGATATTAAAATGAAGGAAACATTATAAGTTATCATGTGAATAAATTTTTTTTCAGTAGTTTTCATTAAAATTGTTATATCAATATTCGGGTTTTTCACAGAGTAAAAGAAGCAAACATTAAACAAAATCCAAACTAAATTCAAGACAATGATTGGTAGATTCCATTTAAATATACTTAGAACTCTTTATCAATCTCATTGAATTTCCATGTATTGTAACTGGGGATCTATTCTTTAATTATTTCCAATACTATTAATGGAGTACATACACTTTGTAAATTGTGAAGGACACCCCCATTAATCTAAAAATGGAGATAAAGATCATATTTTACAATCAACTGTCATACTTGTTAGAAAACTGAACTGAAGTGAAAAGCATTCGACCAATAGATTACCAATCTGCTCTGGAGCTCAACAGTAAAAAAATCAAACACTATTGGATGTAAATTTAGAGATAGTTAAACAAAATCTTTCTAACACTGTGGAGGTAAATTAGAGATTCTTAAAAAAATATTAGCAAAATCAGACGAAATTTTCACAATATCATTTTTTTTTTTTTTTGGAGTAGACCAAAAAGGGTCTTGTGAATCTTTTGCTCTGATTCGTTAGGCCTCTCACCTTATTAGGCCTACTAAATTTCTCTTTAGAAACCAAAAGGTAAATGCCATGGCCCAATGAATTTATCATCTGGAGATGGGCTATCTTGTAAAATATATACAACCTTGGGCTTTAGAACAAATAAAATTGGGCCTACCGGAAAGGACAACGATTTTAGTTTCATACCTAAAAATCTTCGTCATTCCACACAAAAAAGGGAAGGAACGCATAAATCAGATTATTTATATAAAAAGGTATAGTTGTAAGGACAAAATTTTCACATAATATAATACAAAACAGAGTTCTCTTTTGGTGGTGGATGCATTACAAGTACCACTTAATTAAATAATTTTAACAACTGATATACACACTTACTAGTCCATTGTAATCTTGCATTATGTTCAGAACTGAGTTGTGCCAGATAAATAATACCTTTATCGGTTTGCCAACTGTTTTATGCTCTTTTTCTTTCCATTTCTTTACTTTTTGTTTGCTGTTCAAGTTGCAAATACAAGCCAGAAAAATCCATGCTTAAACTAATAGTACAATCAGTGTCTTAATGGAGACAAGCACTTTGGCTGTATAGTAATTTTTGGCATGGCGCGCGTGGTGATTGACCCCATTACAAGTTGAACTAAACTGACAAGAGAGAAAACAATATCATTTGTTATTTATTTATTTTGATTAAAGAAGCGTGCTTTTTAAATTTGTGATCATTGGAATATGTTAAAATGAAAGGATGAAAACAAGAAAAAAAAAATGTTGTATTACCTTAATTTCTGATGGCTGATACTGTCTACTTTCAGCTCTGTCAATGCTAATTCCTTTTGCCTTTTTTAAATGGTCTGGTATGATTCGGTGCTTACGCAATTAGCTAGGCACCGGTACCGATATCGGTCGATCATTATTTTCATTCCTTTTCCCATTCCAGTTTGAATGCAGGTCAGTGCCTAGCTGCTTTCCATCGTATTTATTTATTTGCCAATTTCTTGTACTTATCCACAATAATTATATATATTATACTGTTCTTTGATGAGATTTAAGTGAGCGATTAGTACAGTACAACCAATCGATGGTTCACAGTATCGTTTTCAGTTCTTTTTTTTCTTCTTGAAAGGTTCAAGTGTTATGTTATTTCTAATTAAAAGATTTTATATATCATATATATTTGATGATTTTATAGAAGGCATGAGAGAGAGAGAGAGAGAGAGAGAGGGGTGTGTGTCTGTTGTGATAGAGAGAGGGGACCATACATGCAGCAACTAATTAAAGGTGGTTAATTAGATTAATTAGCTGGTAGATTCTTGTGCTTTTTCTATAATGGTCATGCTTTGTTAACCACATAATTAGTATTTTAATTAGAAAGTTCTTTGTTCCTAATCCAAGTTGCTTTTGTGGTCCTAGGCTACAAAGCAATATTTCAAATGTCCACTTGTATGTATGCAAAGGCGAATGTATACCAAAGCAGAAAGAATATACCATACACTAATTAATTAAACTAATTAGTGTTATATATACTTGTACGAAAGGGTGTTTCAGTTGTAATTAATATTTGCATAAAATCTAACATCAGATAGTATAGAAAATACATGGAAAAGAATTATTAATTAACACTCTTGCTTTTCTAACCGTACTATATTAATTATGCTGATAGTTTACAATGCGTACATAGGTTCGTGCTATAGATTCATATCTTCGTTTATAAAGTTCAAACGGTCGGTCCGAATCACTCAACACAATATTCATATGAAAATGTATTTAAAGACCATATTTTAAATTATTTTTAAATTTGTATCATTCTTTTAGATAAGAGGAAAATCACCTGACCATAATATATACCATGGACCATCCGTAAATAGTAATTTTTTACTTATCTAAAAAAAAGAAACTTTTAAATATATATATATATATAAAATTTGGTTTGTAAATAGATATTTATATAAAGATCATATCTAATTATTTAGATCAGCTGCTAATTGGACTTTAAAGAGACAGATATAAATCCATAGCACGGCCTGATCTGCATATTGTTAAGTATCATAACCTCACTCCTATTATAAGATGCATATAGATTAAAAAATTGAAATACCACAGGAATATGATGTAATTTACATGGTGCTGATAGTCAGTCGAACAACTAACATAACTATCATTGCTCACTGATTCAAGAGCAATGATAGTTATGTTAGATGTAATTCCATTCCAAGTCGAACAACTAACATAGTTATGTTAGATGTAATTCCAAGTTGACAATAATTTTATCATGTACCAACAAATTTCATTTGTAATTGTTCATTGGCTTATTTTTAATATTGCAGCAATGCAATTCATGCAATTAATTTATTTTCCAGCACAGAATCAGTGAGCTATATTTCCCAATAGGTGATTGTCGACTTTGGAAAAGACATAACAGCTAGCTAAAACAGAGATGTCCCTACAAGGATATATCTATAATGAGGGGGATCAAGTTACAACATTTTTTGAGTTACAACAAGTTACAACAAGCATTATTTACATTTTCAAAGTCCAAATCGTCGATCCAAACCGTTAGATGTGATCTCTACAGTAAAATGTGCTTGGAGACCAAATTTTACATTTTTTGAAATATTTTTACTATTTATTAAGGTGGGTACAAAAACTAGTCAAATTTATACCATTGAATTTTGTATCCATCTTAATAAATAGTAAAAAAAATTCAAAAAATATAAAATTTGGTCTCCAAGCACATTTTATTGTAGAGATCACATCTAATGGTTTGGATCGACGATTTGGACTTTGAAAATGTAAATAATGCTTGTTGTAACTTGTTGTAACTCAAAAAAAGTTGTAACTTGATTCCTCCTCATCTATAATAATAGATCATATCAATCACCAAAGAGATTTACTCATAATTTGGTGACATTGGAAGTAAAAACATAGATTAATTTTTTTTTTAAATAAACATATAATATAGAATAATAAAAAAGTACACAAACAAAACAGCTAAAAACTGGTTTAATAAAAAAAAACTCAAATAAACTATATTGATCCACACAAATATATCAAAATGATTGTGTATATATTTAATCAGCACAGAAGTTGGTCTAGATTCCATTCATTTTTCTATAAAAATAATTTCAACAATAAAGATATGCTATCTTGTTAAATATGTCATTATGAATAAATATTCATTAGTTATCAAGTAAATTGAAATTTATTTTATTGATAAGTCCTCGAGTTGTTATCTTATAGTGAGCGGTCCGGAAATTTAGTATTAAACGTAATGATTGTTTCAAATGATAAGAGACGTAGAATCATAAATGAGTGAGTCTATGGTACTATGCATATCACGGGTTGTTACCATGCTATGGCTCTATATTCAAGTTTTTAAATTTTAACGGTCGATCCGAACCGTTCATCTTGTTCTCTATATTAATATGTGTTTGGAGATCAAATTTTACATTTTTTGAAAAAAATTTACCATTTTTTTAGATATTTAGAAAATCACTTGATCTGAAAATTCTGGACCATCCAAAAACAGTGATTTTCAATAAATCTAAAAAAATAGTAAAAAAATTTCAAAAAATGTAAAATTTGGTCTCCAAACACATATTAATATGGAGAACAAGAAGAACGGTTCGGATCGACCGTTAGAATTTAAAAACTCGAATATAGAGCCGTAGCACAGTAACAAATCGTAATATGCATAATACCATAGACACACTCATCATAAATTCAATAGGATCAGCCAATCATATTATCAACTAGGTAGTATTCAAAATATTTAGCATTTTTTCTCTCCTTTTTTCCCCCTTGATTGTCCATTCAATTTTCTGTTTTAGTTATGAATAAAGGAGAGGTGCACCACAAGCATTAAGATTAGGGGTGGCAACGAGCTGCTAATGAGCGAGTTAGATCTCACTCGTAATTAATTAGCTTGTTTATAGATCAAGCTGAGCGAGCGAATTTGAATTTTAGGTTCCGAGTTGAAATTGTTGCTTAAGACTGACTCGTGGGTTGTCTAAGCAAGCCGAGCTAGCTTGTTACTAGCTTGGCAAATTTATAAATTTGTATATTTTTTTTCTGATATATCTTAAATTTTCTTAACACATCTTATCAATTATGACTAAAACAAAATAATATTTATATGACTAATTACTGAGAAATACTCTTAATTCAATTGTAATTAAACAAGTCAACTACTATAAATTAAGTTTACAGCTAAATTCATACATACAAATATATCAAAATCCTAAATTCATACAAACATATTCGCATACTAAATTAATGTATACCAAATCAAACAAATTCATACAAATTAACTTAATTGCTTATAATTAATTCACACATATTCCATACAAAATTGCCAATCAACTTAAACACAGTCCAAAGTACAATTACCATAACACTGGCTATAACATCTATAGACCATAATATCCTCAATCTGAAGTGAATGGATCCGATTAAACTATTAAAATATGTATATTAAATAGCTTGTTAACGACTGAGTTGGCTCATGTCGAGCCAGGTCAAACTCAAACTTATTAATTCTGACTTGAAGTCTGTAGCGAGCGAGCTAATTTTAACTTAATCACTAACAAACAAGTTGTTACCGATCGAGTCACAGGCGAATACCAAGCGGGCCATGAGCACGAGCTTTTTTGTCAGTCCTAATTAAGATGCGTGGAGTCATTATACACACGGTCTTAAGCAGCATCAATTTTGTCATATTAAAATTGTGTTGGTGGAAATCCCAAAAAAAAAAAAAATTCTCACTCTTCACACACGGAAATAAGTGCTATTCTGATCAAACGTCGTACAAGGAACAACGCGCGCATTAGCTGGATTAGTAGTATTCGGAATAGCTTTCTTGTTGTTTAAGTTGTTTTTGATCGAAAATAGTGTTATTCGGAATAGGAAAATACTACTCAGTCTGTTTCTTGCCTTTTGTGTACTCTGAACTGTACTCATGGATAGTGAGTTAAAATTCATCAAAAGACAGTCTAGCCATCTAAGCACACACTCAAGCAACACAATCTATAATATAAGTTAACGAAACAAAATTTCAATATCCATCAAGAATATCCATATATATTTTATATGAGGAGGGATCGGATGACATCGTTTTTTGGTGATATCGGATGACACCGTGCATTTTCAAAGTCCAAACAGTCGATTCAAACCGTTCAACTTGATGGATATGTTAAAATGTGCTTGTAGATCAAATTATATATTTTTCTGAATTTTTTTACTATTTATTAAGATGGGTACAAAAATTCAACGGTCTAAATATAGCGAGTTTGTTAAATACTTAATAAATAGTAAAAAAATTAAAAAAATATAAAATTTGATCTGCAAGCACATTTTAACATATACATCAAGTTGAACGGTTTGAATTGACTGTTTGGACTTTGAAAATTTTGAAAATGCACGATGTTATCCAATGTCACCAAAAAAAACAGTGTCATCTGATCCCTCCTCATTTTATGTATAGAAAGTTAATAACTAAAATACTTGCAATTATGAATTACTCTAATTCATACAAAAAAATAAGGCACACATGATTGAAGCTTCATAACTAATTTAGGAACCTAATTAAAATATCTCGGTTTCCTATCAATAGATAATTATAATACATTTGTAAGGCTATATATGTCTAATTGAGCAGCCAGTTACAAAACATAAATAAATGTATTTTCACCAAAAGAACTAGTTTATTTTATTAACAAAATTTCAAACCACTCTTTGATCGAGCTATCACTGTCAACTATAGACTATAGTCAATTAAATTAGTTGGCTTTTGATTAATTTCATGGACATGACATTAATTGACAATAAGAAACTTATCAATCCACATCAGATGAAATATATATCCATGCTTCTCTGTTTCATTTAACCCGTGATATCATATTCTCTAAGGGCATTCAAATAATTAGTATAAATCAATAGCAGCTCAATGAAACCAAACATTATTCAAATGAACTTTGGAGGGGTGTGTCATCCTATTCCTTTCATACACGAGCAAAAGTTATCGAGTCAAACAAATGTGACATATATATCTATGAACACCCCAAGTTTGCACCCCCACATTTTCGGGAATAAATCTGCTGCGATCCAAAATAGATGAACATTACTCTGAAATTTCTTCTTTTTCAAATTTAACTGTCGATTTATTTTGAGATACGTGCACAGAAAAAGTTGAACAGTTAGATTTGGAAAAACAGAGATTTCAGAGTACTGTTCATCTAATTCGGATCGCAGCAGATTTATTCCCCACATTTTCACATCTCCAAGAGATGTAGAATATATTTGTATATGGTTTATATATATATATATATATATATATATTTTAGTAAAGTTGGAGGTCAAGCCACCAAACTATTTAATACTCTCGTTATTATAACAAATAATCTCTCACATATAGAAACAATGTGTCTTTGTCACTAAACCAAATGCTAGTTATATGATTCATACACAGTATATGTATGTGTGCGGTGCATGCATTTTTATCAATTTGTCGAGTCATGGATTCTATATGAACCAATGGATCGTGAAAAGTCTACATCCTAGGTCTTCCCGTTCTGACCAAGCGAGAATGTAGTAGTCTGTTGTGGTTGTAAGCACATCTATTATTCAACTTTGGAAGCGGTTACTAAGCTTTCAAAAAAAAAAAAAAACTATTTATTCACAAGTTCTTAAATAGACTTTTGAAGATACCAATTTATTTAAACTAATTTTGAGAAAGTAATCTTAGGAAAATAATTAATTAGAAACCCTCTTAACTTGAGAAAAGCAAAACTTGATTATTTTCCATCAAAACATCTTCACTCGAGTGAATTTAGCATCCATCCTAGTTTCAGGATACATTCTGATATTGTCTTAATTATCAAATATTTAGTGGCTAAAATTTAAACTTCTAAGATGTAGCATTTTTCCATTTATTTTTCAGGAAATGTTGTTTTCATCAATTTATTTACCAGGAAATGCAGATAAATTAATTGTATGCATAGAATGTAACATTTTAATGAAAGATCTAATATTTTGGAAATAGAATATTTTAGACTAATTAATAGGAATCTGTAAAAAAAAATTATATAAGAGAGTATATATATGATTCTATATTGGAAATAAGTTAACTTTTCATTGGAATGTATACTAAAATATGCTGTATATTAAAATTTAGATGTACACTAGAATATTTATTTTCAAATTAAGCTATTGTGAGCGATCTATTATTTTCTTTATTTTTCATAAAACTGACCTACCAGTTCCTTTTCATTTTCTAAGAAGAAAAAAAATAGATATTTGAGAACACAAACTTATAGAAACTTTTTGTCTAATGTTAGAATATGGTTTTAAATAGGTCGTCTAAAGTAAGAATTACACATAATTAAGTACGTTGGGCAATTAGAATTGTTCCAATAAACTTTTTTATTTTTAGTTTGGTTTAAGCAATTTGAATTAATTAATTACTACTTACTAGCATGATAAACATTAGACAAAATTGAGAAAAGCAAAAGGTGGGATTTACAGATATCTAATAAAATTGCTGCTATATATGAAATTTGTGTTACCAACTTGCCATCATACTATAACAAAAGAGAACTCAGGAGTGGATTACTGGATCTCCATTCAATCCCAGTGATGCTTAGTCACTCTTGTGAGTTTAAAATTTTAATTATATATATTGAAATTTAATTGAGTTTCTTTTTTTTAATTTATATGGTTAAGCTGGCATCTTCATAAAGTATACTAAATGTGCAATTGTAACTTATGGTTAGAATTTCACTTCTTAGTTATGAAAATTTGAGTTCAAATTTAACCTAACACGTGTTGTACATTTTCTGTTTCATCCACCAATCAAAAGTTTCTAGTTCCGCTCTTAGAGAACTAGTATAGTCATATAAATTTATAAGTTATTCTTTGGTGCTTAATAGGGGTGTCCTTAACTTGGGTTGCATTGAATTTTTGTTTTCAAATACTTCAACTTGCCAATTCATCTATACACTAATTAATGAGAGTTGGTGGCATCAAACCATCTTGATGAACGGGAAAGAAAAGGACATGGTGCAAACTCCAAGTTTTAATTTGTTTTGTTTTAGGCCATTCTCCAAATGGAATCTCCTATAATATTAATACATGTAGCACTCAAAGATGGAGAGAAATCCAAATCTTTTGAAGTCAACTGCCAAATTCTTGGCATTCTTGTCAGTCGATCTCTATAGAGCAGCTGATAGATAAACTTGAATTAAGACAAATTTGAAAATGTTAACAACAGACAGATGCCAAATGGATAGGGCAGAAAACATGTGCTATCTAAAGTTTGACGTCAATGTTTGTGTTCATATTTAGGAAGTGCATATATGTATGCAACTTTTCAAGTGATAAAATAATCTTCCTTGTTGAATTTGGCATTACTTATATTAGGGTTTAATTTGTCTTGGACAAGAGCCCCCGTATGAAGATATTTTAAGTTAATTAATGCCCAAATCAATCATCCGCCTGACTGATTTCATATTGCTGCGTTAATATATTTCCATCGTTGAGAAAAATAGGATATATAATTGATTTCAGCTTTTCATTGCTGCGTTAAAATATAGCTCTTCTTCTTCTTCTTCTTCTTCTTCTTCTTCTGCTTAATTGATTTCAGCTTTTCAATAAAATAGTTCCAAACCGTTATAGTACGTAAAATATAAGACAATTTAATACAGAAAAGATGTGAAAATAAAACCTATAAAATAATGAATTACCAGATATATACCAAATGGATGCAAGTTTCTTAATAATAGAGAGTTGAGAACAACATAGATCTATGCCTACTCAAATCACCTTAATTTTCTCCCAAAAAATAATAATAGAAGTATTTGTAGAAGTGGCTAGGAGAGCAGCAATAAAAATAACAACAACAACTACAACAACAGTAGTAATAATAGGAAAAGAGTCTTCTACTGTTATTGAAAAGGTCACAGGTTCAATTCTCGAGAATAGTATTTAAAAGATGTTGGGATTACTGTAGCCCTTTAATAAAAGTAATAATAAGAAAATGATACTTCTCCAAATTAATTCCTTGTGTTTTTTTATAAATGTATAATTTGGTATAGATTGTCTCCTATGTAGAGTGGGGTTAAAATGCACCCTCCTTTTTGTGCTCCAAATGTGCACCCTTTTCTTGTTTCTTCATTTTTAAAGTTCAAATAATTGATTTGAATCTACCAACGTGTTATACATATTAAAATGTGGTTGGAGACCAAATTTTACATTTTTTGGAAATTTTTTACTATTTTTTCAGAATTTTTTATTAAACTTAACAATAATAAAAAATTCAGCACAGTGATGATTTTCAAAAATTCTGAAAAAATAGTAAAAAATTTCCAAAAAATGTAAAATTTGGTCTCCAACCACATTTTAATATGTAGAACACGTTGGTAAATTCAAATCAACTATTTGAATTTTAAAAATGAAGAAACGGGAGAAGGGTGCACGTTTGAAGCACAAAAAGGAGGGTGCATTTTAACCCCACTCCTCCTATATATGCATGCTTATCTGATTTCTTCTAAAGTCGGGTTGGTATATGGATATCGTCAAAAAAATCCTGAAGAACGAAAATGCTATGCAAATTCGAACTAATTTTCTTCTTCTGAAATTTGGAAGTAATGATCAAATATTCATACTTATATGCTATTTATATGCAGATCAATATCTAAGGAGAAAGTATTAAATTAATTCTTGATCTCTAATAAGATTCAAGTTAACTTCTGAGATCACAAGTGGCAAGGTTTTATAGACACACACACACACACACAGAGAAACACACTCGATATATATCTTGAGGATACAGTGTAGCTAATTAACAACGAACCTATCCAGACTTTGAATCATGTGGTTCAGCAATATATCGACATTAGAGAAAACAATAAATGGATATTAACATGCTATAAAGTATAAAAGACATCATTGATCATCACCATATATGCAGATTTTCCTCATTTAGTATATTATATATGTCGATCTGATGCATATATATATACATGCTTCTCATGGAGACAGATATTTATTTCACATATTTCAAAAGAGTGACTATTAATTAATGGAATATTGACCAGATTTATATTGTAATGAAATGGAAATTATGGAATAAGTAAATCGTACTCATTATAAGAACCATGTAGTGGAAAACACAATGTCCTTTTTGTGAAAAACCGTAGTTTTGGAACTCAGATGAGAATTCCTTATAAATTCAATAATATATGTCACTACCAAGTTTTTCAAAACCACGGTTTTTTTTTTGAAAAACTTGGTAATGACATTATTTAAGGGTTTTGGAACTTCACGATCCAAAGGATTTCATTAATTCATAGTTCATTACACTATTGATTACTCTATATTTCCAACAAAAAATATGATGATAACATCAGATAAATTTTCTAATCAAGGATACTATAGCAGATATCCTTCAGAGTTACTAATGCACATCTTCAACATTTTGGAAGGAATACTTCCCTGACAAATAAAATTCTACACCATACGAAATTCTACAACAAACAGACCTACCAAACTTTTTTTAATATCACAATTAACATTATAGTTTTCCCAACCATAATTTCATTTTTTTTTGTTTAATTATCACTTCTATTATATGTTACCCATAACCATAAGTACTAGCTAGCTAGCTACTTTCATTAATGCAGGCGACTATATAATTTTTTTTTTCTTTTAGTAGCATGCAATAATATGAAATTCTTATAAAAAAATGTTATATGTACAAATAAAACCACGTAGGTTGAAAGATAAGAAGTCCAGCATCATGCTTGTATATATCGATCCCAGTTTCCCAAAATGATTAATGCACACATTCCTTTTAAATATTTCTTGGCGTATTAGTTTACTTTGAATGTTAATTGAAAAATGTTGGATTAATCTACTTAAAAAAGAGAATGGGTAATTAATGCATGCAATATATAAGAGATATATATAGTTATTAACTAGAGATTCATTCAGTTTTGTTCGTGTGATGAGCTTTATTAATTTGCAACAAAATTTAACCGGCCCGTTTATGCATGCTACTGTGTGATGATGCATGAGCATGTAATTTCACTAACGTCCGAAAGCTTTACAAACAAAATTTGTTTATTAATTCATGCTACCAAAATCATATATAAAGAGTTAAGAGAAGGAATTTAAACTTCTGTTCAATTTCGCAATAGATACTTCTAAGGATTAATTTATAACAGTCCGACAAAATTAAGAAATGAGGGAATATATGAAGAACCAAACATAGTGAAGCTAATTTGTTGAAAGTTTAAACTAATAGTCAATATATATTTAAGAAATCAGAAATCAGAAACCATATACTATTTTTTTATTGAGAGACAACAGAGAAAGAGTGCTCCAAAAACGAAGAAACAGATAAGCTCCCCTTGAAACAGAAACATAATTGTACTTTACTAATTAAACATTAATTATTAGTACATGATACTACCATAAAACAATGTGATTTCGCCTTTGTTAGGAACTTAGGATTCCAAAGACAACCCACATGAGCCTCATCTCACATTTCTAAAAGACATCTACATTTTATTATGCGTCAATTTTAATTCAATAAAACAGTATCCATGAACTCACCATTCCTATTGTCATGAACTTATTCAATTTCTTCTTCCTTAGTTTCTTCTCCTCAAAACCCTAATACGACGGCCGTCCATGTGACCATGCGAAGGCGTCATTCCCTAATTGTCCACCTCCATTTGGCATCAAATTGTGCTGCTGGAGGTTATATATCGGCAGCGCTGAAGGATCAGGTATATTGCCACCTCCAGCACCCATTAGTTGCTCCGGCCCACCTGCCAGTGGCCCTGGACCAACCCCTCCCAGACCCGCTCCTTCCTCTTCCTCTTCTAATGGTAATCTCTCATAAGTTGCATTCGCAAAGGTTGAAGCAATCACCATTACAGGACCAGCTGCTACCAGGGACCCCACAACGCTTCCCCCGACCACTTGTCCTTGACCACCTGCCAGATACACCGTCAAACCAGTCGACCCTGGAGGTGCTGGGCCCGGCAAAAATGTCCCTGTCAGAGACAAAATTTCAAATCGTCCGTGGAGAGCAACAACAGCACCAGGTGCTGATGGCTGACGAAGTGCCACATTGGCAACAGTCCCAGCACCACTTAGAACACAGACACCGCGCTGACGACGTCTGGAAAACTGAGCAATGGATTCCGCCACGTCTGCACCACCGGCAACCTCCATTACATGGCTCCTAAGAGCATTAGGGCTATCGCGTGTCACAAAAATTGGGGGTTTTGGTTTGTTCTTTGATCCAGGGGGTCGACCACGAGGCCGGCGGTTTCCGCCCATCGCTGCACCCTCTGTGGGGTCACCAGTGTTGTCACTGTTTTCCTTTGAGTCATCATGGTCGTTCGGTTCATTTGAGGAATCAGGCTTTTGAGGGGTTTCTAATTGGGTCGGATTATTCTTCATGCCACCACCAGAGGAAGAGCCGGACTCTGAGGCCCCGGCTAAACCCAAGTGCCCAGCCCACCACCGGTTCGCCAGCTTGGCAGTTGCTTGTTTTGTTAGGTCTACCTTCTTCAACTTCTTAATTAGGGGATTTCTAGAAACAATTTTTTTGTGACAGTCTTGGGTTTGAGAAAACAAAAAGGGAAGTGGAGAAATAAGTACTCTGTGTATTTGTGCCGCGAGCGAGCGAGCGAGAGAGAGAGAGAGAGAGATCAGATATAAAGAGTACCTGACTAGAAGAGAAAAATCTAAAAGCCTAAAATGGCATCTTTTATCATCAATCTCTGGTGTAAAATAATGAAACAGGGGACTGTAGAGATTTGTATAATTGGTACTTGGATTGATTACGAAGTAGCTAGGAAGAAAAATAAAATGGTTTTCTCTTGAGAGATCTTTTAGCGTAGACAAGTGGCGTTTAGGAAATGAGAAAAGGGCGAAGAAAGCAGGCCAATAAGGAGACTAGGTTTCTAGAGAGAGAAACTTTAGAGGAGTGATGAGAAGGATAATTAAAAAAGGAATGTAGCCATGTAGGGGCCGATTAATCTAGTTATATAATGCTGTTCCTGTTGTATGTACTTTGGTCTTTGTCTCTTTGCTGTGGACCGGAGTCTGTTTGAAGGCTTAACAATATTGACAGAGTTACTGTTTTATGCAGTCGTACGGATAATAAGTTAAAATAAAAATATATATAATTTATACGTTACCTGCAGCTAAAATAGTTTTGTTAATATTTTCATCATATTTTAAACCAAAATTTTATTATAAAAATATTTAATTAATAATTATTACTTTTAGTAAAGATTGAAGGTTAAATTAGTCCATTATTTAAGAGTAAAGCTAAGGTGTGACATGCTTATCAAAAAAGTTAGGTGTGACATGCTCATCATGAATCTAAAAGTATATTAGATCAACGTCAAATATCGAATTCAAACTGTTGAAATTTATGTGCTTCATGAGTAATATATATGTATGCAAAATTTTGAAAGTTTTGAGTTTATTTGCTACACGGTCAAGTGGTCAAAGAAACGAACATTTTATTATAAGTTATATTATATATTTAATTTTTATTATTTCTTTGATTATTTGACTGTGTAGCAAATAAATTTGAAACTTTCAAAATTTTGCATGTATATACATCACTCATGAAGCACATGAATTTTAACGGTTTGGATTTGAAATTTAACATCAATTCGATATATTTTTGGAGTTATGCTCACCAAACTTTCTTGGTGAGCATGTTATGCCCTAGCTTTACTCATTATTTAATATCTAAAGGAAATGTTGTTTGAATTTTGAATGTGTGACTAGTGGTTTGCTGTACCCGAAACGGGTTAAACCCGTTTTTCCCGGTCCGTACCCGTTACCCGTGGTACCCGTACCCGTTGCCCGGGTACAAACGGGTAGACGGGTAGACGGGTACGGGTAATAAACGGACCGGAACCTTGAATTAAAAAAAAAACCCGCTGTACCCGTACCCGTCTGCCCGCCAACCCGTACCCGCCTACTCGTACCCCTATACCCGCCTACCTGTACCCGTACCCGCCATCCTTTACCCGGTTGCCCGTACCCGTTACCCATTACCCGTACCCGACCCAGATTTTGAAATTCAAAATCTTTTGAATTTTGCCGCCGGTTCAAGAGGGGCCCGGGCTGGGTCAAATCAAACCCGACCGGACCCACCCGGGTCACCTCAACCGGTTTTTTTTTTTTTTTTTTTAATTTCAAATTTTATTCCCTCTCCATTTTTTTTCTTTAAATACACCCCTCTAATCCTCTTCCTCTCCACATTCTAAATTTGTAACTCAAATTCTCAATCTCTCAAACTCAATCTCAAATTCTCATTTTTCATTATTCTTAATTTTTAAATTTATTGTTTAAAAAACATATGGTTGTAATTTAATTCATTTTACAAATACGCAAACGGAATTAGAGGTTCGCTAAACCCATTACGGAATTACGAAGGTATCGAAATTACAAAGTTCGGCACCTCCCGCAAGATTTTTCGGCGAAATTTAAAGGTTAGATTTATTTTATGTTAGATTAATTTATTTTTGTAGAGTAATTTAAAATTTGATATTAGATTTATTGTTGTAGATAAACGTATAATTTAAATTGAATGTTAGATTTAGTTTATGTTAGATTTGTTAGATTTATTTAATTTATGTTAGATTTGTTAGATTTATTGAATGTTAGATTTATTTAATTTATGTTAGATTTGTTAGATGTGATTATGTGAACTTGTGATATAATTAGATTTATTTTGAATATGTTAGATTTTATTTTTGAAATTCGGATTTATTTTTAATTGGTTAAAAAAATATGTTAGATTCATTTTTGTGAATATGTGAAATATTTTGAATATGTTAGATTTATTTTTGAAAATGATAGAATTATTTTGAATAAGTTATATTTATTTCGAATATGATAGATTTATTATTAAGATTTATTTTTAAATATGTTAGATTTATTTTTAAATAGATTAGATTTTATCTTTGTTTTTTCAAATTCTTTTTTTTTTCTGTTTTGTTTCCTATTTTTTCTGTTTTTTTCCAGATTTTTTTAATTTTTTTTTTTTTTCTGTTTTTTCTAAATATAGTTGTATTTCAAATTCATTACATAACTAGGTAGTCTAGGTTAGATTTATTTGTTGAATATGTTAGGTTTATTTTTAAATATGTTAGATTTTATCTTTGTTTTTTGAAATTTTTTTTTTCTGTTTTTTCCTATTTTTTCTGTTTTTCCCAGATTTTTCTAATTTTCTTTGTTTTTTTTTAAATATAGTTGTATTTGAAATTCATTATATAACTAGATTAGATTTATTTGTTGAATATGTTAAGTAATTGTATTTATTTTTGAATATGTTAGTTTATTTTCAAATAGATTAGATTGTAATCATTTTATTTTTGTTTTTTCAAATTATTTTTTTTTCTGTTTTTTCCTATTTTTTCTGTTTTTCCCAGATTTTTTTAATTTTCTTTGGTTTTTTTTTTTAAAATATAGTTGTATTTGAAATTCATTATTTCTTTGGTTTTTCGTACGAATAATTTTTATATATAAGGTACACTTTTTATTCATTTATAAATTATAAAGACGCAACTTGATAATTTCATGTATATATATACTCTATTAATCTATTTGATATCGAACTATTCATATTATAAAAATCAAATTATAAACACGTAATAATATTTATACGACACTGTAAAAAAAACAGAAAAAAAATATTAAACAAAACAGAAAAAAAAAAACAAAAAACGGAAAAACAAAACAGAAAAAAAAATAAAAAAAAAACTGAAAAAAACCGGAAAGAAAAACAGAAAAAAGAAGGAAAAAACAGAAAAAAAAAGGGCGGACCGGACCCGTACCCGGATACCCGGATCCGTACCCGCGGTACCCGTACCCGTCAACCCGCAACGGGTACGGGTAATAAACGGACCGGATATAAGTTTTGGGAAAATTACCCGTCTACCCATTACGGGTTTTACCCGTACCCGACCTACCCCTTTACCCGTCCTACCCGTTACCCGTAACGGGTAACCCGGAACGAGTCACAGATAACCCATTAGCAATTGTCTATGTATGACTACTACATGCAAGTACTGTCAAGGTACCTAGGAAAAAAGAGGACTGGACTTGATCGACTTTTGTTTCGAAGTATTAATTAAGTTTGAAGAAAAGAAGAAAGAAGATGTGGACTTTATATACAAATTGTTTAAATTGTGTAACTCTTAAAGATTAAAATGCAGATGAAGTAAATTCTTTACAGTGTCTTTTTCTCTCTTTTTATATATTTTTGTTTGTAACACGGAGTCATAGGATAGGGTTTCGTCTATGATCGCATGGAGGAAGGAGTAAAACCATATGGGATATATATTTACCTCCTTTTTTATTTTTTTATATATTTTACAATAAAATATTGTGATACTGTAAATTGATTTTCATTCACAGCATAATTTATTTTTTCTTTTACATAATTAACCTCTATTTATATATATTTGATCGTCATATATAGCTGTTTGTGTTCGTGAGAGATGGGAGATTCCCGATCGATTTCTAAATCGTTCATTTTAGAATTTTAGTTGGTTACATTGGTGATTTGGTGGTCATGGCAATTATACAGAAAGTTTGGTATTATGATATTGAAGATCAAGCGTACCTGCAACTTATCTTTAAAATATTATATAATTACGTCAATATATATTATATATACCTAATAAATATCTAATTAATTAACTTACTGTCTAAACAATTAATATCCATACATATATAATATTTTCACGTATTTTAGAATTAATAAACACTATTATAAAAATAATGTACAGTTTAAAAAAAAAGTAATGTACAGTTATTTATTATATAACCTATATATACTTAGTAATTGCTTAGTCCATATTTATTTCAGTTTAGACCAAATTGGTTACTTGTAATTGACCAATTAAATTAGTTACAAAATATTTTGATAGTTATATATCAACAATTAATTATGCAAATATATATATATATATAGAGAGAGAGAGACTAATGTGCATTCGTATGCATATGATCCGATATGCATACAGTCCAAATTTGAAATTTCAAAACTCAAAACGTCGATTTGAACTGTTCATATTGTTCTCCATATTAATGTGCTTGGAAACCAAATTTTACATTTTTTTTTGAATTTTTTTACTATTTATTTATTAAACCACTTTGAAAATTGTTGATCCAATGGTGGCTACTGATTTTACTGTTTTGTTAAGCCACCATTGGATCAACAATTTTCAAAGTAACTTAATAAATAGTAAAAAAATTCAGAAAAATGTAAAATTTGGTCTCCAAGCACATATTAATATGGAGAACAAGATGAACGATTTGGATCAACGTTTTGAATTTTGAAATTTTAAATTTGGACCGTATGCATATCGAACCATATGCATACGAATGCACATTAATCACTCTTTCTCTCTCTCTCTATATATATATATCAAAATGAACATTTAATATAACTCTTAAAAGATAACAATTACACTTTATCTCTCATTTGAAAGATACCCGTTTTAGGATTTTTTTAGATAGAAATAATTTTAAATATTTTAACAGAACAAGTATAATTGATTTAGTTTTATAAAAAAACAGTTTTACTGATTCGTATGATCAGTGGAGCTATTTACTATTGATTTATATATTGAATTGTATAGATGGATCATAAAATGACTCCACTAATCCAGCAGATCGTTGGAGCTGTTTTTTGTAGAATCCAAATCAATGGTACTTGTTTTGATAAAAATATTAAATTTTTGTTGGATCAGTGGAGCTATTTTTTGTAGAATTCAAATTAATGGTACTTGTTTTGTTAAAATATTAAATTTAATTCTATTTAAAAAAAAATCCCCGTTTTATATGTCTACAGTGCAGTATAACTTTTTTTGTGCTTTTATGTTAGATTACACTATACAGTTAATCGTATTGTTGACTGACGTATATATGTCTTCAAAGGTTCGACAAATTAAAAAATATTTATTTGTGCTAGAGAAACTATTAAACACAAAATAATTTTCTATAAATATTTTATTTTAAAAATTAGTGTTTTTTTTTCTAATAGATAACTGTCATCCGAGACGACTATCATGATTGGATTAACCACAATTTGCTCAATCATAAAAAAAATAACTATTCAATTTTCAGTCATTATTATTATGTTTATATATTTATCAACTACTATATCATTATTCTCTATCAGAAACTACCGTGACAATACCAAAGATTCACCTACGCAATATTAATTGATAGCTGATCACACCTAGATATGCAGTAAATTATCCACTTATACAGAGTATTATGGTCTGTTTAGCAGCCCAGTAGGAAATATAAATGGGTATGAATTTTGAAAATTTTGAAATAGATTTTGTTGTTCACCGTGAGAATAAAAACTTCAGTCTGAGCAAATTTTTTTTCCCACGATAAACAGTAATCTACAGAACATGCCCTAATATATTCCAAAGTAACTTGGACACTTTTAATACACTCACCTATGTATGAATTCACATTCTCTCCATTACTTGAAAAGAGAAACTTTTGGTGGATCTGGAACATTCTTTTTAACTTGGCACGAATCTCAAAGATCAATAATACTACCCCTTGCACTAGTTCGAACCTCAAACCAGCTGAGATTTAATCTCAAACCGTAAATTGAGAGAAATTCTCTACAGTACCTAGGAGGATATGAATCCCCTAGATATGTAGGTTAAAGATTTTAATGGAGTAATTTTGGTTTCATGCAGTGCACAAATTATATGTATATTATTTTGATTATATAGTTTGTGCGTTGCATGAAGTCAAAACTGCTATTTTAAAATCTTTACACTATATATATATACAATATAATTAAATAACTCAGCTATATATAGGATTATATTAATGATCTACTAATTAGTGAAGTGATGGATCAGTTCAACTAAATGTATATTGCTGGTTGTCTAACATGGAAACTAAAAGCAATGGAAAATTATGAGATTATTTAATTTATGAGAACCAGCGGCATTGGTGATTTCCGGAACAATTTGACAGTAATTGATCAAATATCAAGACAATTGTATTTTTAGGCAACAGAAATGATTTTAACCATTTATTACTAATCGCATATTGTTGAAAAGAATTCAATTTTTTTTTCTCTATGTTAATCGAATAGCAATTGTTAAACCACTTCTAGCGTAATTGGTAATATTCTCCGTACGAGTGATCGTATATATGTTTGAAATCTTACACCAGCCATACTATATTTAAAAAAAAAAAAGGTTGAACCTATCTTAATACATGATCTATATACATTATTTAAGAAAAAAAAATGTTTGTGATACAATCTGCAATAAATCAAAAATCCTATTTTTGTAAATATAAGAAAATTTCTGACCTATCATGTATATATTCAATTTACAATAATTCATCTAGATATGGAAAATGACTTTTGAGTCCAGAGTTTTGTATATTAGGGGAAAACCATCAAATAATTAATGGAGTGGTTAAGACTTGAAACAAACGAGACAAATATTGAATTCTTTTTCTTTTTCTCAAGTTGTGGGCGGATCTATCCTTGTCATTGAAACAAAAATATATATATCCTGACCAAGTACATCCTACATGTACCAACACAAAGTACCAATATCTATGAACTTTTTTTTATAAACTATCACTAAAAAATAAAACAATTCAAAACCAACTTGATTGCAATTACTTTTTTGTAGAAAAAACATCTTTATCAAACTTCAATTCCGATATGAATTTTTGAATTCCGAAATTGATTTTTGGTATGAACTTTGAACTCGGTTTGACTTATTCCACCTCCAATCTATTGCCACATAAAATTTTAAAGAGCAATCCCGAAAATAAAAATTGGTATTTGAAATGCTTTTCGAAGATAAATTTCGATATTGTTGTGGTCCCAGCGGGCATTTTTTTTTTCACCCTCTCCACTCTTCTATTTTCTATTTAAATTAGATATAATTGTATATTTCTCACAAAACAACATATAGACCGACAGAGAATACAAATTCAGAATTAACATTTATTTGTTTTTCATGAAATATTTTTTTTTTTAACAAGAAAAAGTGGAAGTCCAGCTTCCATTTTCCATTAATCATGACACAAGTCCTGTCGTTTTACAAGGTTTAAGACTCCAAATTGGGGAAGTGCAAAAAAAATAAAAACACTACATGAAGAATAAAAGCAAATAAAAAAAAAGAGACAAATTAGAAAACAAGAATAAGAAAAAAGCACATTGTTTTTTATGAAATATCATACGTAAATAATTCTTTTAGTGATAAGTTGGACATGAGCGCGCACATTTAGAACTAAAATACATTTAGCATATTTACTGAAACAATAAATATAAAATGACATCAACAAGCTTGACGTTTCTTTATACGGTAAAAATTTCATTATCTCAATAGATATATAGCTCATGTGATATCAAACTTAAGTACGGCACATACCCACGGTCTATAGCCCCCATAATCAGGGAGCTGATAATAGTATCCATGCTACAGTATCCGCACTGTACCCGCAGGGGGATCACCGAAAATTAAATATTAAAATTTAATTTCTTGTGGGGATTACAAAAACTGCACAATTCGAATTTTTTTTCTTAAAGTATTAATACCTATGAACGGAAGTATTTATATCTATGTACAAAAGTATTCATACTTATGATGTGAATTATTATTTATTGTGTGGATTATGTAGCACCAAGATAGCAATACTCGTACTACAGTACCCGCACTGTACCCGCACTACAGTACTCGCGCTACAGTACCCGGGGACCACCGAAAATTAAATGTATAAATATAACTTCCTATGGGAACTACAAAAACTCCACAATTTGAATATTTTTTAAAGTATTAATATTTATGCAATTTTCTCTTTCAAATGAGATCCATGATGACGTACTTTCAGGCTCATCGTCACGCAAGTGTTTATACCTCGCCTTACAAGTATTTATACCTTTGCAAGTATTTTTTACATATAACACTGAAAGTATTAATATCTAAATATTGAAAGTATTTATACTTATACACTGAAGTATTTATCCCTATGAGGTAAACTATGTTTATTAGGGGAAAGTTGATGCGGAAATTATTAGAGAACTCGAAAAGAGATTATTATAACAAGTTACGCATCAAAATATTAACATCTTACTTTTTTAAGTGCTGATATCTAATCTTCTAAGTATTTACATCTACGAAGCTATAAATATATAAGTAACTTTTACATATGACACATAAAGTATTAATATTTAGACACAGAAAGTATTTATATCTATGTACTGAAGTATTTATATCTATGCACTGAAGTATTTATTTTTATGAAATCAACTACTTTTGTTAGAGAAAGGTTGACACGGAATTAGTGCAGGGATTTTGAAAGGGGAACCATATAATTAGTGGGGACCATAGAGAAAAAGTACTGCTGAGATTTTAGAATAATAATTAGTTGAGACTATATAATATATTTTTAGAATTATTATTAGTGGACACAATATAATTAGTGGGGACCATAACACATTATTTTTTTTAAGTCCGGGTACTGTAGCACGGTACTGTAGCGCGGGTACAGTGTGAATACTGTAGCGCGGGTACAAAAATAATTATTCTAATTAAATTACATTTAGGCTAGCTAGCGGACGCTAGCTTTTGATTAAAAACAATTAAATCAAAACCGAAGTTCAAGTTCAGTACGAGATATTCATACCAAATGAAATTTGAAATTGCTTTTTTTGACTTGGAACAAGTGGGATTGGTCTGGGAATTTCATATCAAAATTGAAGTTTGGTAAATATGTTTTTTCTTAAAAAATTAACAATCAATTTGATTTCGGAATTTTATTTTTTTTATGACAGTTTCTCAAAAATAAATAAATAATAATAATCAAGAACTATCTATCTAACTACCCCCTAACCAAATAATTGATGTCTCCAAAAAACATTCCCAAAAAATATCTCCAGACGTACCATTAGTTTAGTTTTAACTAATTAAAGTATGAAACTAACACTTCACATTGATTAAAGCAGCACACCTGACATTGACCAAGTAAGCATGACTAAGCTAGTTAAACTTCCCGGAAATTGTCAAAACTGAACCACCAAGAATCAAACCTCACTAAAACTAATGCTCCAGTTCTCAAGCTTGTATCCCTCTTGCAATAATGCAGGGATAGAGTCTCAGCCGAACTATAAGAAATTCAGGCCTATTTAAAATATAAATGGTTCACTTTAAAATTCGTGCAAACATATATTGAACAATTCAGATCTAAATCTAACAGAATCAAGTATACATGAATTAATCTGAATTAATTCCCAGTCTTACTGCTCTAAATCGATTCATTGCCTAGAATTAAGATTCAAGAATTTACCACTATCTGTGAGAATAAAAAATGATTATTACAGAGAGTAAATCAATATAAATTATTATTCTCGATAGTATCACTATTATTGAAAAAAGTATCCACGAAAATACTAACAGTACACTTTTGATTTTGATGGATAATTAAACATATTTTGAATTTTGTCGTATTGAATGCACAATAACTAAATGATAAAGAAGATATTAATAAATTAATTTTTCTTAGTTTATATTACTTATTATGGTGGTTTTTATTGATATTAAATGCATGCACAACTTACAATTGGATATATTGATTTTGCCTTTAGTAAAAAAAAATATAATGAACAATTAATATTTATATTTTAGAATTAAGACTAGGCACAGTCTTACTACATAATTTAGTTACAACAAGAATTACAGTAATTGAAAAGAAAAATAACATGTTTGAAATATTGTTAGTGAAGGTAGCAATTTTGTTCAAAGAAAATATTGAATTACTGTGGTTTTGAGTCGGTTTGACATAGCATCAAGACACATGTTCAAAGAAAACAATGTGTCAACTGATGACTTAACCTTGAGAATATAATAACAATGAAACAAAGATGACTTATTTTTGTTTTCTCTTTTTTCTAACAAATAGTAAACAGTTGCCCTTGAATGTTCATCAATTTAACTAAATCACATACTTATTAGTATATTAACTAGGATAGCATTCATGTATTTGCAATTCTGTTTCCTATTTAAATCCAAATTAAAGACTGACATATGTAAATACCTGTTATATCTATGCAAGCAGCTCCTATGCAAGCAACTAATAAGTAGGTGTTGCAACGAGCTGGGTTCAGCTTGAACTCGTCTAAGTCACGAGCGAGCTAACTTTAGAGATCTGAGTTTAAATCTCAACTTGAAATAAACCGGACCGAGCTGGCTAGCTGGATTTGGCTGGATCTTGTTTTTAAGAAGAAAATAAGTTCTAAAAACTTTTTGGACCTAGTTAAATCGAGCTGGACGATATAAAATGCACACAAATTCACAAATTGATGTCTAGCCGAGCTAGCTTGCGAGCTGGCGAGCAAGCTAGCTCCCAGATTGAACTCGTTAATTCTGGACCGAACTAGTGGCGAGTTGACTCATTAGCAACTCGGTCAAGTAAAAAACAAACTATTAGTGAGCAAGTCAGGTGCGAATTACAATTAAACTATGAGTTACGGGTTTTTTTTTGCCACCCCTACTTCTAAGGGATGGGAGCTTTCCGACAATTTTATAATTATTTACTTAATTAATTGCTTTGAAACTTCAATTTTAGAAAATGTTTATTGAGCGAGGCTATATACGGTGATATACATATTAGAAATAAGTCCGAGCTCTGGATTTGTATATCTACTTTAAGAGGACAAATAATTTATTTGAATTGTTCAACATGATATAGAAAATGTATTTGCATGTAAAAAAAGTCTATACAATAATGAGAGAATATAAATGAGACTATATATAGTGATATACATATTACAAATAATTAAGAAGTCTGTATGATGGTCTCATATGAAAATGTACAATTCAATAGTACAAACAGTTAATTCGAACTGCTCAATATAATATTTATATGAAAATATACTTTTATATTAAATTTTACATTTTTTTAATAATTTGTTTATTGTTTGTACTTCCATTGACTGTTTAAACTTTTAAAAATAAAAATATATATTCATATACATGAGTCAATATGAAATATATATTATCGTATGTATAGCGTCATGTTTATTTTATATTCTAGTATCATTTATTTACTTATTTATTCTGAACATCAACATATAATGTCGTAAGAACTAAAATAGCAAGCCGTTGAATTTTATATTACCGCCTCATAGGATGAATTTATTTAGCAACTGGATTCTGATGTCAGATTCCTAATTACTTGATGCCGCTAAAACCAAAAGGAAACTCAATTGGGTAGTCAATCTGCTAAACTATGACTAAACGATAATATTTAATACACACCTAGTGGGTTTGATATTTGACTTCTTTAGGGTATATATAGTGGATCAACAATTAACTTCTGCATGTTAGAGAGGTAGGTTAGTTCATTGTTTATATGAAATTCAGTCTTTCAAATTACCTAATAGTTCAGGTCCCTGACCATAGTGCCAACATTTTGAGATGAGAATCCTGTGAAAAATTTAATAATTTTGAACTCTTCAGACTGTTTTAGAATTCTTCCGCAGAGAGAATGAACGAAAGGAAAATAAAAGATCACTGTAGAAAATATTTTCTATACTTTCTTTACATTCAAAACTCTACAGCGCCGCACTACACCTCTTCTCCGACCCCTTCCTCTCCCCACTTGTCCCCTTCTTTTTTCCTTAATTTAATATATAACTTTTGGTCTCAATTAAAATGGGATCATTAATTAAACAATATATTGCGATATTTAATAACTTAAGCCTTAAAACTTATATGTCTCCATTTTCTATATACACATGTAAAATATTGCAATATTTCAATTTTGTTTAATTGGTACCAAGAATTTAGGAAAATATATTGATGTTGTGATTTCTAAATGTTGATTCATATAAAATTAAATTAAAATGTAATAAATATTTTATTTTAACATGTAAGTTTTAAAATTTAAATATTAAAAATTTGACACGATCCAAACAAAAATAAATATAAAAATATTACAACCCTCTTAAATTATTTACGTCTTCATTCTTTTTCCTCTTAGCATATACCCCATTTAACATTCCAAAACTTTCAAAAGGGAAAAAAAGAGAGAGGAAATATTCAGGGGAGATGTTAATGCTCCGTTATTATTCAAAAAAATTCACTTGCGCCTCTATGAAATATCAAAATTGATGAGAAACTATCTTTTATAACCGTATAGGACGTTGATTGTCGTAAATATCAAAATGCATTAGTTTTCTAATTATTTACCAGGATTAGTTTGAGTTTGTTTTGATTTTGATTTGGTTTATTTGAGTTTGATCTGGATTGGTTTTGGTTTAATTTTCATTTGTTTTAACTTGGGTTCAATTAGATTTAATTTGATTGAATTTAATTTAGTTTTGATCTAATTTGATTTGGGTTTGGCCTTCCTAGGGAGGCAGTGCATTACAAATGCATTTAGTAACAATTTGATTTGGGTTTAATTTAATTTAATTTAATTAGATTTGATTAGATTTAATTGATTTGGGTTTAATGTAATTTGATTTGATTTGGATATCTTTGGTTAGGTTTGAACCTTTCATGGGTTTTGGTATTTCTTGAGATATCCCATATATTCAAATAATTTAATTCTCACAAATAAAATTCCCGAGATTCGCTGAAGAAGGCCCAACTAGTAACCTTGGAAAATGGGCCGGCTCCCTCCATCAGGCCCATTAAGGAGTCGCCAATCCAAATCGTTATTTGGTTACCTTTCTTTCGTTTCGTACTGAACCTTCTTGCCTCGACCCAATTCCCAAGTCTCCAACTGACCCAAACGAAAGAGGGAAAGAGAGAGAGGGGATGGCAGATGACATATTCGCGGGCTTGCCTCCGCCATCGGCGCCGGAGCGCCGGAGGTCAGATTCCCCTGCTCCGGTGTCAGGTCCAGCACCTCCCCCAGCTCCGCCACTGAAGAGCGCTCTCAAGCGGAGCAAACCCTCCTCTCAGCCCCTTCCCCCCGACTCGATCAAGGAAGGTCCAGAACCTCCCCCTGCTCCGGCTCCTAAGAGTGCTCTCAAGCGAAGCAAACCCTCTTTTGCGGATCCACCTTCGGATGCGAATGAAGAAGGTTTTGTTACCTCCCTTTTCTTTTATTCACAATTGGTTGTGCAAATATGCTACTAAGGTCCAGTAACACACCTTGCAGTATCCTCGGTTTTTATAGTTATTATGATTTTGACCAAAGAATGAACATAATAATCTTCTAAAACAATAGTTCAAATGGAAGTTGAATCAGTAGTTATGTTGTGTCATCTGAATTGTCCAATTTCACACTGTTACTGGACCTAACCACTTGTTACTTTAGTGACATACTCTCTACTGATTACCTCAAGTAGAGGTACTTGGCCACATTCAATAAGCTATCTATTGATTACCTCAAGTAAATTAAAGCACCTTGTGAGCAAATAGAGCTTCATGGGAGCCGTATTTCTCATTTAATCCAGTATTAGTTGTTAATTATGCAATTACACCTGTAAAATAAATTAAACAAGGTTAAACTTGATTACTGACAATAGTTGACTTCATATTAAAGTTAACCCCAAGACTAACATCTGATTTAGCAATAACCAAACAGCAATCCCACATGACAAATCTACAATTTTGATTTTTATGTCCTTTGATGGTTATTTTCTTCTTTCACCTTTAAAAATCTATATTTTTTATTGTTTCTATCTCTGCACCATAACACTTTTTATAAAAATTTATAAGATTCAAACTCATTCGTGTTGGTTAAACATTTTATTCTGTCAATCAGCATCTGGTAAGCGACTCAGATTCAGAACAAGTGTTGATGCTTCTCAGACTCAAGTTATAGAGGCAATGCAGAAAATTGCTTCTCACATAAATAACCCATCAAAGTTCAGTAAAGCATCCAAGCTGGCATTGCAACTGATCCAAGCAGGTAGCATCAAGGAAGGGACGAGTAATCAATTTTATACTTTGTTAGAGGCAGCCATGCGTTCTCTTTCAACCTGTAACGAGCCCTCAGTTCGTGCTGATTATCATGAACTTTTCACTGCAGCTCAGGAAGGCGCTGAGGTGCGTTTTCAAGTGTTTTTTACTTCATTTTTTATTTTTTGTACTATCATCTGAATATTTTTTATTTGAGCATTCAACTGGGCACATCTAGGGGCAAAATTTCTATCTTGGTGCAACAATTTTTACAGTTGATTGTAATTGTCCAATTTCAAATATATGATATACATGAAACAAAATAGGAAAGCTTAAATAATATGGCCCCAGTATAAAAAGTCTATGTTTACTATAAAATGTATCTGTTAGGACCAATAATGATATTTGTCTTGTGTCAAACCATAGGTTTGGTGTTTGGACTGTTCATTTTCATTCTTTTCTTCTTTTAATTTTTGTTTAGACTGTTTGGATTATTGGTGAATCAGTCTGGTTACTGGTGTGACACCCCTCAGGCCAGATAATTATATTAGGTTAGTATGTAATGGGGACAGAGAGCATCCACATATTTATATTTGCAAAACTTAGGATCAGTAACTTGGAAGGATGCCTAATTTTATCTAGGGGAAATTAGATCCATGCCACTTCAAAATGGTGAATTTAGAAAAATGCCACCCCAAACTTTCTGTTTTGCTAAATGCCACTCCAAATCACATTTTTAAGAAAATTGCCACAAATACCAAATTTGTATACATTTGTAATAAAAAATAAACATAATATGTTGTATTTTGAGTAGTATTTTTGTATATTCCAAAAATACCCTCACAGTAACCTAGTCCGATCCGATCCAAAAAACATCAAAAGAATTCGTCTTATCAATACGTCTCCTCACCCTCACCCATCTCCTCTCTTCATCTCCACCATACCTGATCCGATCCAAAAGAATTCTCGTCCAAGAAGGACAGTGCCACAGAAAGGAGGAGAGGAGACAAGGTTTAGGTGATGTTCGTCCAAGGGGGAAAATTCCAAAAAGTCTGTAAAGCTGTTCTCTCGATACCTTTTTGGGTGTTGTTCGTACACTAGCTCTTTCAAAGCTCTCACCTTCTCATCCATAGAGAATTCATGGATGCTTGCCATGGAGATCCTTTCCTCTGAACCAAGCACAGATTGGTGCATCAAGTTTCTGTATGTCCCATTACTAAGCACCTCCATGTGGTCCCCCAAATGCACGTGCACTGGTTGCCACGTGTCACCATTGTTGTGCTTATTTCTAGTCCGTAATCAGAGTGTGCTGGTAGACCGAGTTTGAAATTCTGAGATGTGTTTTTATTGGGGTAGTAATTTAGGGCCATAAGTTGCATTCCGTTTTCTAATTTTTCAAGGCTATTTCAGTCAGTTCACTTCTATTGTAAATTGTTTATTTAAAATTATACATTTATATGATATTTGTGGCAATTTTCTTAATAAATGTGATTTGGAGTGGCATTTAGTAAAACAGAAAGTTTGGGGTGGCATTTTTCTAAATTCACTGTTTTGGAGTGGCATGGATCCAATTTCCCCTTTTATCTAATGAAACAAGCTGTGAATCTCCTTGACTACCAACAAACCAAACTTTTGCTGTATTAATACTGGTACACATAATAATTATCTTGCAGAAAATTATTTGTTAATTGTTATATCCTTCTCCTGGCATCCATTGAGTTAACCACTTTCTTGCTTCCTTTTGTATTTCAGCATTTTAACAAGAAACAAAAGAATCAATTGGTCATTTGGACGTTGCGTGCTGTTGTAGCAAATGATCTCCATACTGATGATAGCTTTGTGGTAGGTGCAAATTTATTTGAGACTTTTCTTTTCTTATGGTTTCATATTGAAGTTGCTGTTGTTGGAATTAATATATTTGTAAAAGATTTAAAATGAATGATATGCAAAAGTCAGTCGGTGGTTGTCAGTACCGACTGTGGAATGAGTCAATTGGTGGTTGTTGGTATGAATCGAAATTGGATTCTCAACTTTCAATCAAAGTAAAAGTAACATACAGGTAAGTGGAATACAAAAATAAGTTTAACCGTTAAATTTGTAGAGATTCTTAATTGGTTCCTTTCACAGGCCTGATCATTGACACTGTGCAAAGGCTAAAGCTACTTTGAGGTACTAAAAACAATTTCTGTGGTCATAAACTCCAAATAACATTGCCAAAAAATTGATGATGGTCAATACTCACGAAAATAATGTCAAAACTAACTTAAGGACCTCTTGTGTATTTGTACATGTTTGTGTTTGTTTTGGTTATTTCACATCTACATTTCAACATAAAAGGATGTTATGCACCAGCATGCCAAGTCTTGTGCCGAAAGATCAATTTGATGTTTCGTTTTCTATGGTTTCTGCTCATACCTATATGGAACCAAAAAATATATGAACCCATTTAACGGTGATTTACTTAACTTCTCACAGTTCTCAAAGACGGTAACCAAGATTAAAGAAGCTATATCAAACCTCCCTCTAGCAACGGCAGATGATGACAAAGAAGAAGCTGAATTACTCACAGCAGCTGAATGCCCTGCAAGTGGGACCGGGACAGAGATTAAAGAAGAAGATAATGCTTTAGCTGATCCATTTGGATTGGACGATTTGTTTGCTAATGAATCAAAGAAACACGAGAAATCACGAGCAAAAGAGGTTTCCTATCTGAATAAAAAGGAAGAAGAAGATGAGTCGAAGCGATTTTTGATATTACAAAGAGAAGCATTACTGAAATGCCTCGAAATTGCTGCCAAGCGATACAGGATACCGTGGTTAGTTTTTCATGATTTCTTTTTACAAAGTTGCCATACTTTTATATACTGTTATGATCCGTATCAAATTTAGGTTTCATTAAATTCGCAAGCTGTGCTACGTATGTTAGTTTTGCTTGCTTGAACATTGGAACTAGGGGTGTTCATCGGTTCAATTCGGTTTAAAACCAAAATTTTATTCGGTTTTCAAATACAACCGGTTCGACCAAAATAAACTTATCCTGAATTAAAATCAAACCAAACAAACTGAACTAAATTTCAATTGAACTGAAATAAGAAGATCAATAAAAATCATAATTAATTTTTAATAGTCTCGAAAGAATTATACTCCTTTTTCTCAGTCAGTTCGGTCTAAACTGGTTTTTAAAGATTTCTAAACCGAACCAAACCAAACAATTAAACCAGTTTTAGAAAAATGAGCCAAAGATTCATTTAACTGGAAAAATCAAACCGTTTAATCCGAACTCTCTTGGTTCAGTTTAAAACCAATTAAATTGGACCTGATGAACACCTATAATTGGAATTAGGCAGAACAACTATTTAGTAACGCTCGGTAAAACTTGTTCATATCAGGACACAAACTTCAATCGACATACTAGTGAAGCATGCATTTGACAACGTGCAGAGGTTCACAAGGCTGCAAAGGGAGGCAATAGGAAAGCTGTGGGGGTCAATAAAGGAGCAGCAGATAAGGAGGCGGCAGGGTAAATCAGTGACTGGGAAGCTGGATGTGAATGCCTTTGAGGATCTCCAGGAGAAGTATGCCCACCAGAAGATCAGCATCCGCCGTGCTGTCGGTGGAGGTGGGGACCGCCGCTGCCAAACGTGGCTCGGTTGAGATTTTGTCGGCCTTTTTTTTTTTATCTTCATTTAATTAGTTAATATCATTTTGGGGGCTGCTGTATGGATAAATCTAAATCTCAACTGACTATTTGCTACAATGCTTGTAAAATGAAAACATTTTGGGTATGTTTGGTTGGAGAAAGAATAGGCTATTTTTAGAACAAAGTTATTCGGAATAGCTTGTGTTTTGTTTGAATGGGGTTAAATAGTTAGAATAGTGAATTTAACTCTTTTGTTTTTTTAGAAAAGCATGTTCTTGCAAAAAGTTGAATTTAGTTATTCTATTAAGACAAATGGTAAAAGAGCTAGTCTAGCTATTTTTGTTTATGTATCAATTGTTAACCCTATTTTAGGATTTATTACTTGTATTAATCACATCTCTCTTGATGGATCTTGGCGCATTTGTGAGTAAATTCAATTGACTTCACTAAATTTTCAAAAATACCTTTAAATTATACAAGCTCTCAACTTCATTCGAAAAGTTATTAAAAAGTTTCTCTTAGTCGACACTACTTAAAAATCCAAGCCCATTTGAATCGTCCAATTTGATAAGAACAGTCTAGAATTGAAATATTTTAAATATTTTGTGTTCAAAGGATGGAGGAGCCACACCCGGATTTGTGGGGAACTGGGGGCACGAGATTTCGGAATTATTTGTATACATGTACCCAGTAGTAAGTGTGCTACTACTCTCTAAACAGATTAGGTTAAATAACTTTTTTTTAAAAGTTGGCATACCCTGGCAGCCGAGAAAATAAATCGGCAGCCCATGAATAATGCATGGCTACATGATATATACAGCCATGCACTAAGATGGCGTTGATGTCAATTAAACTTAACAGATTAGGTTTGAGTATTAAATTATCTGAAGCAAGTGAGTTATGTACTAAAAGACAAAAGATGTTGCACGAATTGGCCGAAACTACTACTTTAAAATAATGGAATTTAGAGACTATAGAGGAAGACTTAAAGTAGTCGGTGTTCATTGGGATCCAGCTTTTTAACATGAAACTTCTAAATTTTATATACTTGTTATTTTAAAAAATAAATAATATCCACCTAGAAACTTTCATTTTTTGAATTTAAATATATTTTTTTCAAAATATTAAATAAATATATTAAAAGTTGGGTGCACACAGTACACTGAACAATTATGTATACTGTATACATATAATGCAACAGTTTCAACAATGCAATAATTTTCGTTCCAATTTTTTCAAAAAAAGTTGCAACAACAATGAAGTCCAATTTAAAATATAAAAAAATTGCATTATTTTCGTAATTGTTTGTTCTTATGTGCTATATAATATAATAAGAGAAAAATCACCGTCGCTTGTACACTGTACACTGAACAATTATGTATACATATCATGCAACAGTTTCAACAATGCAATAATTAATTTTCGTTCCATTTTTTTCAAAAACAGTTGCAACAACAATGAAGTCCAATTTAAAATATAAAAAACTTGCATGATTTTCGTAATGGCTTGTTCTTATGTGCTATATAATATAATAAGAGAAAAATCACCGTCAACAATTAAGCGACGAGAACCTAAACTATACCCAACAAATAAATAATTAAAGCATCAGCATAACAAAACGAGCTACCTCTTAGTGCGGCGTTCGGCGCATAATTCATACTTTATACATTGTCATAACTCATTACTCACTCATTCAATCTATCTCCATATATTTTATACTATCTGTTGAAGCGCCTTATTATTCAAATCACATACCATCAAAATATATTTCAACCATGGCTCCCACTTATTCAACTCTCCATCAATACCCTTGTTCCCTTCAAACCATACACTCTCCTTTCATTGTCCCCTCATTTCAAATATATATATATACAATATACCTATTCTCTTTTAACATGACCAGTTCAAACCTGTATGAACAAAACCATATGGCAACCGGGACAGGTTCACCATGCGGTGCATGCAAATTCCTGCGTAGGCGGTGCGTATCAGACTGTGTTTTTGCACCGTACTTCAGTTGTGATCAAGGTGCGGCACAGTTCGCGGCAATCCATAAGGTGTTTGGTGCGAGTAACGTGTCGAAGCTTTTGATGCACCTGCCGGTGGCTGACAGGTGCGAGGCTGTGGTCACAATTGCATATGAGGCTCAGGCCAGGATCAAGGACCCAGTATACGGGTGCGTCGCCCAGATCTTCGCTCTGCAACAGCAGGTGTGTGTACATGTGCGTGTGCGTGTGTGTGTTGTTAGATTTAATTTTCTCTAATTGTGCCAGTTTAGGATGTAGCATATGAACTGAAATCCACCAGGCATGGATACATACAAAATATTAGTAGAAATTATCATGCTAGTATTTAGAATTTCAGGTATAGGCCATCCATATTACAAATTAAAACAAAATGATATTAACTAATACTTCAAATTCTTCAATACATCACATTTATACATTTGATGTAAATGTAATATGTCATGTAATTATGTACACATGCAATCTACTATAATGTTAAATAATATTAGAAACAATCAATCGTTGTTGCTTTTTTTGATTAAAGACAATGATATTAGAAAATGAATCTTGTTCCCTTTTTAAATAAGTGAACCTTGGTCTACTTGTCTAAAACATTCCATAATCATAGTAATATCAAAGTAATATGCTGAGCTTTAATTTATTTGTTTGTTTGTACTAGGTGGCAATCCTGCAAGCACAAGTCATGCAAACGAAGGCACAAATAGCATATGGCCTTTTGGAAGTGCAATCGTCTCAGAGAAATCAGAATATCAGTGAAAAGACAGTACCAGTAGGTTGCACCAAGAGAGCTCATTATTCTACAGATTATTACACGAATGAAGGAGCACTGATGCAAGAAACTGGATTGAAAGACGAAATTCTATCAAATCAATTAGTACAATGTAACAAGAGATTTGCTGGTCACAATGAGATTGGAGATCTTCAGTCTTTGGCATTTACCATGATGAACAGCTCTCAATCTTAGAAAGTACTTGCTAAGTGTAGTTCAATATTTGGTTTAGGTGGTGGGACTCTATATATATATATAGTAGAGATGTTAAGGGATTGAAAAATCGGATGATTATAAGTTAATTGTAGTTCAAGCCTATATCCAACTTTTATGAGGTAGGTTTATTAGATATGTTATCAAAAAATTTAAGATTTTTTATTAATTAATTAGATAGGACGTATATTAAATTTGGACTAATTAGAAAACTGCTTAATTTTTAATCAAATAATTTAACATTTTAAATGTGGTTAATTAATAACTTCTTTGATGAATGATCAAATAAATTAAGTTTATATTTATTTGAGAACCGGCTTTGATCTTGTGATAAAGAGCGATGCTATTTGTGTGGGAGACTCGAGTTTTAAACCCAAATGTTGAGAGTCATTTGTGTACGAAAAGAGAATTTGAAATACTAGATCTCCATCTTTCTCTATAAAAAGAAAATTTTATATTGATTTAAATTTCATGCATTCCTCTTTTGTTGCAATTACATAGCACATTTATTTATACTACTTCTAAAAAATATTCTAAATCTATATAAGATCTACTTTTTTTTCTCTGAGAAAAGAAGAGTCCTCCTTTTAAAAAGAGAGAGGAAAAAAGAGAAGTAGAGAGAGAGAGGAGGATCCTTATTTTCTTCAAGAGAAATGGATTTCGTTCCTGTACACCTCATACAAAATATCTTGATACTTCTTACTTTCATTTTTTTTCCATTTTTTAGATATTTCTTAAGAACACTCTAGACTACTTTCTCTAGATATTTTCATACACATTTTTAGACTCCAAGATATTTTCCTATAACATTCTGAAACATAGATATTTTATAAAATTCTAAACTAATTAAGTTTATGCTTTTAACATCTTTAAATAATGAATACTATAGTATAAATTTTTAGTTTAACAATATTTAAAAAAATATCAAATAAATGTATTGTAAAAAATTGCACGCACGCTATAGTCATCGTAAATAAATTAATTCCTCAACGGAAAATTAGTTTAATGTCTGACTCAGGTGCTCAGGTAATTAAGTACATGATAAGGTTGTAAACTGACCATATATGATCACCTTAATTTAAAAGAAAAAAAAGGAAGAGAGAATTGTTATCATCCTTCTTCTTGAACTATCCCATTAAACATCTTCACTTTCAATGTTTTTTACGCGCCTTCCTTTTCCAATTAATAGTAAACAGAAGAAAGAAAAAAAAGTCAAATTTAATACGTGCATGTAGAGTGGAAAAAAAGTGTCATGTTGTGCCATAACTAATATTTTTTTGATCTTGTCCTGTATCGTGATCAAATCAGTTTTTCATGTATTGTGCCGTACCATAATCAAAATTTTGATTGGTGATCACGACACGCTAATAGTCAAAGCATGTGAGTCACGCCCTGCCCAATTGTGACGTGACTAAATGTGACTCACATAACTATTTGATTATAATTTATGTTAATTTGCAAATATGACCACATGTCGCGTTGTGCGATAATTAGATCTTTTGCACGACGTACTGTGTTAAATTTTCAAATGATGATCACGTTATGCAACACGGGAATCACAGCATGTAACTGATACACATGTTGTGTCGTACCATTATATAATGGAGTCAACTCCGTCATACCATTTTTTCCACTATATATATATATATATGCATGCTTCGCTTAAAAACCTTGATATTTTTGTTTTCCACAAAACCTTGCAAATGACTACACCATTGAACTCGCTGCGTTACAAAATAATGCAATGGAAGCTGAACGGAATTTCGAAATCTGCTCAAATCAGAAAAAAAAAAAAAAAAAACTTTCCAGTAATTCAGTCCAAAATCGAAATTTTTTTTTATGATTTCAACATTCCAAAATAATTTTGGAGAGGCCTCATGGCCAAATTTAATTTGGCATATAGAGCGTTTCAGGATGTTCAAATGGGGCATATATGGTTGGAAGTGAGATCATCACTTCACGGCCAGTTAAGAGCAATATGGGATACGATATGGGCGGCAGGAGCATGGGGCCTTTGGAGAAAAAGAAACAAGAGACTATTTACATATAAGCGCAGACCACCAAGGATGGTCATTGAGAACACAACATTAGAAATCAATGATTGGATACACCACACATAAACAGGATATAGATGGAAAAAGAAAAGGGGAAGGGGAAGGGTTAGAGGTTACGCAAGTGCTTACAGCGTTATGCTACAGGTAAATTTTAATAAATAGCTAGCAGGGGCCATAGTAGAAGGCAGTGGGTCTAGAAGACCATGTACATTGTGATGCTTGTAAAGAACTTTTTCTTATAATATATTTGTTAAGTTGGCACTTGTCAGTTAACCATAAAAAAAAAAAATTCAAAACATCGGCTAAAAAAATAAAAAATAAATAAAAAGAAACTGTAAAAAAAATTTCCAGTTTCAACATTTTTTTTTTAGACTTTTTTATTTAAACAAAAATATTTATAAATTATTTATTTTTTGTATTGAAATATTATGAATATTTAATATATTTCTTTGAAAATATATGGAATACTATATAATTTAATTTATTAGAAAGACTGCTACAAATAACCCGGATCAACATTTTCATACCGGACTTTTTGCAGCTGTAAGAAAAATTAATATATTTCTTTAAGAGTTATTGGAAAAAAAATAAAAATGCTTGGATTATGAGTTATTGATCCCGGTTTAAAAGTCACTTTTAGGTAATACATAAAATATTGTGATCCTACTAGTACATTTAATTTATAAAAAGTTATATCTATTTTGAGAATTCTTTTTAATAACAATCATTAAATAACTTTAAAAAAAATTTAAAAATAGATACCACTTTTTAAAAATTAAATGTACTAGAAAGATGATAATATTTTCTATGTTTACTTAGAAGTGACTTTTGAACTGGGATCAATAACTGAGAATCCAAATATCTTTTTTTCCAATAACACATAAATAAATATATTAATTTTTCTTACAGCCGCAAAAAATCCAGCATGAAAAATGTTGATCCGAGTTATTTGTAGCAGTCTTTCTAATAAATCAAATTATATAATATTTCATCTATTTTCAAATAAATATATTGAATATTTTTAATATTTTAATACAAAAAATAAATAAATTATAAATATTTCTATTTAAAAAAAAATCTGAAAAAAGAAAAAATTGTTCAGAACGGAAATTTTTTTTTACAGTTTCTCTTTTTTTTTTCTTTTTTTTTTGTAGGTGTTGTTTTGGAATGTTGAAATCGAAAAAAAATTTCCGGTTTTGGACTGAATTACCGAAAAAAAAAATTCCGGTTTGGGTAGATTTCGATATCCCGTTCAGCTTCAGTTATTTTTTGAAATTTAATTATCTTTTTGGATATAAATAAAAAATCGGGAAAAATAATCATCCCCCAATATGATTTTTTTTTCACTTTTTAGCAAAGGAAAATTGTCTTTAAAGAGCTTTACATGTGTATTAATTAGATCAGCTTAAATAAATAAACAATCACTCTTAATTAGTCTTAGTATCAGATTTTGAAGGAACTCCGCGGACTTACATTGGGATGTGGCCTATGCAACGCTACCAAATTAGATCATACGCGGTTTCGTTGTAGGTTAAGACTTTATCATACATAGCTTATTAATTAATTTGTAGCTAGGTTAGATATCTTTAATTACAATACATGCGATAAATTATTAACTGTAGTCCCCCCCTGATCAACTAATTAGGCCATTTTCTTAAGTTTTGTAACATTATTAATTCCTTCTAAATCCCACTATTTATTTTTAATTTCTCTAGCGTCACTGTGATTCCAATCCGACCGGAATTCATGTCTCCTGAGATATCTCAAAATTTGAGTTGATTTTGCAAAATTCCGGACTTCAGATTTTGAAAGCACGAATCTCAAAGCAAAAAATTTGGCGCATATTTTGAGATATATTGAGAAGTTCAGTTATCACTCTTCACAAAAATTATTAAATTTCTGGGTAAGGCTAAGTTGCTGTGGGTTGCATAGCAACCTACGGTGCTACGGCTCAATATTCAAGTTTTCAAAATTCAAACGGTCGATCCGAATCATTTATCTTGTTCTCCATATTAATATGTGTTTGGAGACCAAATTTTACATTTTTTTTAAATTGTTTATTATTTTTTTAGATAGATAGAAAATCAAATATCTGAATGGTGCAGAATTTTTTAGATCAACTAATTTTCTACCTATCTAAAAAAATAGTAAACAATTTCCAAAAAAATGTAAAATTTGATCTCCAAATACATATTAATATGGAGAACAAAATAAACGGTTCGAATCGACTGTTTAAATTTTAAAAATTAAAATATTGAACCGTAATACCGTAGGTCTCTATGCAATCCATAGCACCTTAGTCTTATCCTAAATTTCTTGTATCAATTGCTTCAGCAATATAACTGGATAAATATATTGACAAAGTAGCTCTTACTTCATGCAGTGCACAAGTCATATGCAATATTGATTTGACTATATTATTCGTGCTATTCATGAAACAAAAACTGTTCTGTTAATATCTTTACTCGTACAACTTCGCTTTTTACTGGGTCCCCTGCTGAATGAAAAGAGAAAGTACTGGATGTTAAAAAAAAAAAATCTAGCAATTTAATCATTAATTTTAAACTCAAAAGCTTAATTAATGTGGCCCCGCAAGAATGAACCTTCTTAATAATAACATGACTGATCATAGAAAAACAAAAATTTAATGAAAAGCACAATTTAAGAAAGAAAAAGGATATAAAAGCATAGTTAAAGAAATCAAAAGTTCAAAACCAATTACTACAACTTTTTCTATCACCCCAAGAAAGAAATGGAGAAATCCAGTGACAAAGCTCAAGTCATGGATTGATATGCTCAAGTGCACATCAAATTAAAAATGTACAGAAAATTGCATTTAAAAATTACACAAACATCAACAACAAAATTATATTTCATCTAAATTAATTGAGTTTTGAGAAGGATTATGTGCTCTAATTACATTTCTAAAACAACATTTTGAATTCCTTTTACATACAAGATCAAAAGAATAAACAAGTGAGTGTGCTGAATTATAGCAAATATGGTAGTATTTCAAATTTTCAATTAATTTTGTGTTGAGTGTTGGTCATGGATATTCAACAACAACAACAAAAATAATCAACACACAAGTCATGTCATAATATTAAATCTAATATTTTCTCTACTAAAATGAGAATTTAAGATGTTAAATCAACATTAATTATCAAATGGTTACTACGATAAATTGAGCATCACCCCTCAAAATTAACCAAAGCAATTAAGTGCAAATATATTAACTAAAAACGTTTGCAAATTAGTCATAGCCACAATTAAATATGAGCTCAGTTATAAAACTTCAAACCGAGAGGAATTTTTTTTTTCTTGTGCTAAATTAGAGCACAATTCTGCTCAGTTAGCAGCATGACGTCTATCAATTTTGCATACAAACTGGTGCTAAATTTCTATAACACTATTTAAATCATCCCTAAAATTCACATATTTTAAAGTTAGTCTACTTAGGATGCTCAGTTTTCAACACCTTGGTTTTGTCAAAGGGAATGAATGTTAGGGATGAAGATCAACAAACAAATTATATTAACTAATATAATTTTGAAACATGATATAGTTTAATAGCTAATAATATAATTTCAAAAACCCAGTTCCTTCCAAATTATATTAGCTATTTATTTCTTTAGGATTACTATTTAGTTAGGATTTTAATTATATTAGCTAATTATTATATGAATCATGATATATTTTTCCTCAACAAAATCATTTGCTCCTTCACAAACCCAGGCGCATATGCGCGTGGACTCAATCCTTAATAAAGAGATGTGCCAATAAAGCTCCTATAAAGTATCATGTGCGTCATAAATAGAGAAATAAATTATTTACTTTTGAAAATCAACTAGTTAGAAGATTGATCATTTTTCTTACATTAATTACTTACTTTCGTTTTTTTAATGAAGAATAAAATAAGAACTTTATAAATTTAAAATGAATTTTAATAAAAAATTTATAAATTGAACTAATTTGTTAATTTTTGAAATTTAGAAGGGATAAATACGATATTATAAATTTCAGAGGATGAATACTTAATTTCAAGATTTTTTAAAATTATACCTGATATTATAAATTTCAGAGGATGAATACTTAATTTCAAGATTTTTTAAAATTATACCTGAAATTCACCCTTTTTTTCTTCTGGTCTTAGTGTCCAAACCAAACGAAGCAAGTGGTTTGCTAGCTACTAAATTCAAGGCAGTAATGGATAAGGTTCACCTGTTTAGCTGGGTCAACCATTTTTAATTTAAAACTAAACTCGTGTTTGCTTGATCCAACCAACTGGACCAATGATAATAAAATAGGTTAGGATGGGTTGTACGGTGGAATTCAAGGATCACGTTGCTCAAGTGCCAAAATGAGTTGGAGTTGAGTGGGAGGGATAATGATTTTGATCTACTTGTATATAATACAAAAGGCGTTTTCATTATGTTTCATTATTAAGACTGTGCTTCAAAAACAGTCGTGTGATGAAAAGAGACAGGCAATAGTTCACATCTTCCACCTTTCAAATTGAAGTGAATAAATTCACTAAGTTTATATACACAACTTTTCTCCGCAAACCTTTCAAAAAAATTGGTTTCAAAGCAAGTAATCCACATGGATCAGATACAATCATGCTCTCGCTCCCTCCTTACTCTCTTCATTTTCTTTAGCGAATACATGTAATTATGTAAAAGATGGCAGGTTCAAAAATATCTTCAATCTTTACTCGAGCCAAAAATATTTTATGAATATTAAATAGTTGAATAACTTGATCTTCAATCTTTACTTAAATTTTCTTTAATAAAGATATTGTGGAACAAATTGGTTTTTTTTTACTAAATTTATTAAATTAATTACAATTTATCAACGAAAAGGAAAAATAATAATCCATTAAAAAATACAAAAACACTTCGCATTAGAGGTGTCAACGAGCTGGCTCGGTCCGAGCTAGGCTCTAGCTCAACTTGTTAATTCTGGACCAAGCTACAGTTGAGCAAGCTGGACCTAGGGCATTCGAGCTAAAACCTCAGCTTGAACTCGTGACAAGCCAACTCGAGCTAGCTTGCGAGTTGACGAGCTGGCTGGCTAGGTCTGGTTAGATCTTGTTTTAAGAAGAAAATAAATTCTACAAAGCTTTTGAATCGAGCTTTACCGAGCTGGACAGTATAAAATACACACAAATTTATACAAATTCACAAATTGATGCTTAGCTGAGCTAGTTCGTGAATTGGCGAGCAAGTTAGGCTCCAGTTTAAACTCGTTAATTCTGAATCAAGCTAGTGGCGAGGTAAATCATTAAAAGCTCAATCCAATAATGAACGAGCTATTAACAAGTGAGTCAAGTGCGAATCACGATCGAGCCACAAGGTACGAGCTTTTCGCCACCCCTACTTCGCATTCATTAAAACAAAATAAAATGTTGCAGTCAAAGGACGAAAAGATGTGATTTCAATAATGGAGTTGTCAATCTGAAAAGCATGTTAAAACTAAATATATATTATTAAATATACAAAGCAATCGCTGTCAGAGTAGATCTATGATAAACATATTAATTTAACGCAAATATAAATGAATATGCAGAACGAACCGTTTTTTTTTTTTAATTTAAAATTATTAACACTGAGTTAACAGTTGCCATTTTGACAATATTTGTCAAATCAAATTAAAAAAAATATAAATATTATTGGTTTTATAGATTGATTATATATTAAGTGTCCAGGGGTGGATCTCAAGTCAAGTTGGAGGGTGTTAAGTCACCTCAAGATTTTACAATTTGTTTACCAAGTACTTGTAAATTTAACTAACTTTTTTTTTATATATGAATTAGCAAACAGGAAAAAAATAAATGTCCAAAGAAAAAAAAACTACCTTCAAAATTTCTCTCTCTATTATAGCAGTGTGAAATTTACGACCTCACTTTTAAAATCGATTCATGTTTTGAATTAAGGTTTTGGTATCTATCTGCAAATTGTTAATTAATACTATTCATTATAATTTTTGATAAAAATTGTGTTGTTCATACAATAATCTTTGATGTCTATTTGACTAATTTGCAAAAATATACAATTATTGAATTTTACGATTTCTTCTATTTTTGAGAACATATAGGTCCAAGAAGAGTAAGAACTGCGATATAATAAGCTTGGACTGAAGAAATCACGAAGACTTTTTCAAGAATACAAATTGTAAAATCAAAAGCTTGGTAAAGTCTGTTTGAGGTTGATTAAATTGGGATAAAACGTTATGAACGTTTTATAATAATCAGTAGCAACAAACTGATCAAAAGAAGAATCAAGTTATAACGTTATACAAACGTTGTGACGTTTTACAAACGTTGTGACGTTTTACAAATGTTGTGACGTTTTACAAACGTTGTAACGATTAATAGCTTTAGAACTGCTGAAGCACAGCTGAACTGTACCAACATGAAACGTTGTAACGTTTATAAAACGTTGCAACGTTTCAGGAATAATTAAGCTTCAAATAACTTCTATTTTGATCAAGTTTTTACAGGTTAAAACGTTGTAACGTTTTATAAAACGTTGGTAACGTTTTACTAAGCTGTCAGAGATTTAAAACCCTAAAATCGCATTTGCATAAAACGTTGTAACGTTTTATGTCAAACAGCTCATTTTTGAGCTGCCACTATAAATAGACTGAAGGGATCACTTTCAAATAAAACCTAGCCGTCCCTAAACTTTAAAAGAGGCGATTTTCTGAGAGCTTGGTTCCACCATTGTTGATTGAGCTTAAAACTTCAATATCTCTCAATCAATCTCAAAAAACCTCAAATCCACTTCACTAATCTCTAATTAGATTAGGTTAGAGTGATCTATTGAGTGTTTCTCTTGTTCTTAAGTAGCTTGTGTGACTTCCCTTGTTTGTAAAGGCTCGCTGGCTCAAACCTCGAGTTGCTCGTGTGACTTCCCTTGGTTGTAAGGGCTCGCCGGCGCTCATCTCTCGTTGGCCGTGACTTCCCATTTTGTAAGGGCTCACGGTTCACAATTGTAATCCTCTCATATTGGGTAATAGAAAGGCGCACCTAGAAAGATGTTGCGACGCCCCGGAGACGTAGGCCATTGTTTTGCGGAACTCCGTTATCATCCGGAGTGTCAATTTCTCTTAACTCATCTATTTACTTTCAATTGTAATTTATTTTCAGTTTTTGTTCAATTAGAGGTGCCCCTTTAGTACAACAAGTTGATTTCACTATCATGCCAGATTCAAAAGGGTTTATTTCACTTTCATGCTAAATTGTTAATATGTTATTTTTCTTTATTCATGATTAAAATTTTAGTTTAATTTTGATAGATATGTGCATTATTGGTGTTAGTAATCTATTTGTATATTTTTATAAAATTAAAACGTGAAATATCTAATTATCTTGGGTTATATTATATCATTTTTTTTAATAATTGTTTAGCCCTCCTGTACTCAAATTCTAGTTCCGCCCCTGTAAGTGTCATTTGATACTTAATCAAATGACACAATATATAGAATGTTATAAATTTTGAATTATGTGATAAAAATTAAAAACAACATCAAATTTCATAGTTCTTTATGTATTTGATCTCAGTGCAGTGGTCACATTTCAAATATTGTTTTCAATACTCGAAATTAGAAAAAAAAAATTATGATAATCCCAACTGTCAAGTCAATTTATTATTAATGAATTATCCTTTTTAAAATTTTCATAGAATTTATCAACACAGCATTTTTAGAATTTTTTTTTTCTAAAAGTATTTGGCATGTACGCAAAGAAGTCGGCCATTTTTTTAATACCCAAAAAAAAGAAAATTACAAAAATAACTTATTTTTTGGATTTTTTCCATATATGCCCTAACCGCCCAGCGTACGGGCGGTTCATGCCATTACCAAACTGCCCATATAATGGGCGGTCCAATTTTTTTTTTTTTAAACAGAATTTTTTTTTGTATTAAAATATTAGAAATATTGAATATATTTTTTTAAAAATAGATGGAATACAAGATAATTTGATTTATTAGAAAGACTACAACAAATAATCCGGATCAATATTTTTCAGGCCGGATTTTTCGCGGCTGTAAGAAAAATTAATATATTTATTTATGTGTTATTGGACAAAAATAAAAATGCGTAGATTCCGAGTTATTGATCCCGGTTCAAAAGTCACTTCTATGTAATCTAGAAAATATTATGATCCTTCTAGGACATTTAATTTATAAAAAGTTGTATCTATTTTGAGAATTCTTTTTGAATAACAATTATTAAATAACTTAAAGTTTTTAATAACTTAAGTTATTTAATAATTGTTATTCAAAAAGAATTCTCAAAATAGATACAACTTTTTATAAATTAAATGTCCTAGAAGGATCATAATATTTCTAGATTACATAGAAGTGACTTTTGAACCGGGATCAATAACTCGGAATCTACGCATTTTTATTTTTGTCCAATAACACATAAAGAAATATATTAATTTTTCTTACAGCCGCGAAAAATCCGGCCTGAAAAATATTGATCCGGATTATTTGTTGTAGTCTTTCTAATAAATCAAATTATATTGTATTTCATCTATTTTTAAAGAAATATATTCAATATTTCTAATATTTCAATACAAAAAAAAAATTTTGTTTAAAAAAAAAAAAATGTGGACCGCCCATTATATGGACGGTTTGGTAATGGCATGAACCGCCCAGCATAAAAAATCCAAAAAAAGGTTATTTTTGTAATTTTTTTTTTGGGTATTAAAAAAAATGGCCGCAAAGAAGTTCATCCTTACATGTCTGAGATACCAATATAGAAAGAAAAATTAATAATAAATTAAGTTGGACCCAAGACAAAAGAGAGTCCGAATTTTCTGAGGTAATACACCGTTTGAGTTTCAATCCAGACCGTCCGATCTCTGGTCAAACCGGTCCAAATCTGTAATAGTCTAAGCTCCTTTAAAATTCGTATTGTTTGTAACGAACTGACCGGATTCAAACTAAAAAATGAGGTAGTAATCGTCTGATTTGCTACTGTAATTTAAGATAAAGAAAAAATTGTGGCAGGAATGACATTTTTATAGCCTTGTAGCAATACAAGATGATGCCTACGGACTGTAGTAAAGCAAAAAAGAAAAATACAAGATGCATTGAATTCAAGGGACGAGTGTTTATTTGCAGCCGATTTGAAGTCGTCATATATTTTGGAATTAGGTGACATGGGCAATTTTATCCAATTGGGCTAAAAATCCAAACTTAGCCCAAATATATCTAAAGCAGCCCAATTGGGGCTTATCTATAATTTAAATAGTTCGTCTTCTGTAAATAGGCCCAAAAGGTTTCTTCTTTTTTGTAGCGACCTCAGTTTGAAAACAACTAACATAGAACTGCTAGTTCATGGTTTATTTATTTTATTTTTTTAGGAAAAGGTTTCTTCTTCTGTAAAAGGCCCAAAAGGTTTCTTCTTTTTATGCAAACCATGAATTTAAATTCCATATTTTGCTAATCTTGAATTTAAGAAAAAAATGAAATATTCCTCAAATCAACCATCAAATTCATGAGGAAATTAACAAACTTGCAGGTGTACAACATGCATTAAAATATACCTCCAAATAATTAGCATAAAACCATCTAACCCTTCCACTTAACCTAATTAAAAAAGAAAATGAAAAAGCAAAACCATTATGCTCACCAAACCAACCCCACCATTAACGACTTTCTATTCTCTTCTCCTACCCCCATCCCAATCCAATCATAACTAATATCCAAAGTCCAACCAAACCCTACTACATAAAATACATTATAACATGCAATTATTCAACCCTCTCCTCTCTTAGATCTATTTCCATTTCTTAATTACAGTTCCAAGATCCATTCCTCCCTCAATTAAGACATGGCATCAAATTCATCAACCAAAACCAAAATCATTGATGAATTTCAAGTATCCCCACCAACCGGCTCTGTACCGGACTCGTCGTCTATACCACTCTCCTTCTTCGACGTGGCATGGCTCTTCACGGGACCGGTCGAACGGCTTTTCTTCTTCTCTCTCCCGATCTCGACCGTCGATTTCAAGTTGACTCACATTCCTGCCTTACAATCATCTCTTTCTGAAACCCTCCAACAATTCTACCCGTTAGCAGGCCGGGTCCGTCCCTGCCCTGAAATGACACCCGACAACCAATTTGAATTCTACTTCTGTGCAAATGATACTATTCCGTTCTCTCTGGCCGAGAGTTCATCAGACTTTGACGAGCTTACAGGAAATGAAATGAAAGATTTCACCGGACTGTACTCGCTGGTGCCGCAACTTCCCCGTGCAAATGATGGAACAATCCCACTTACCACAATTCAAGTAACCGTCTTTCCAGGAAAAGGAATTTGCATTGGAGTTGCTATGCACCATGTTGCCTGTGATGATTCTAGCTTCATGCATTTTGTCAAGTCATGGGCCTCCTCTTGCCGGGTTGAACCCGTTAAAGCAAGCGGATTACCTCCTCCGTTATTTGACCGGGCAATAATATCCGACCCAAATCAGCTCTACTCGAAGACACTATCTGAAATGAAGGAAATACTGTCAAAAGGGCCGCCTCCAGCATCAGAGTCTCCTTCTCCTCTCAACCAATCTCGACCGTTGATTTCTACATTTGTGTTAACACGTGAGCAGATTGATGCACTGAAAGAAGGTCTAATTGCCAAATCAGATGGTCCACCATTGCATTGTTCATCTTTTACAGTTGCATGTGCATACGCATGGGTTTGCCTCATAAAATCCCAGGAAACCATTACTGACAATAGTATCACAGAGAAAAGTGCACATTTGTTATTCTCTGTGGACTGTAGGTCCCGTCTACAACCACTGATCCCGATAGGGTATTTTGGTAATTGTCTGCGGCCATGCTTTGTGGAGGCCAACTTGCAGGAACTGCATTTGCAGGGAGGTGTGTTTACAGCAGCTATGGCAATTGGGAAAGCAATAAAAGGGCTAGATGAAGGTGTGCTACAAGGGGCTGAAGGATGGTTTAGAAAAATTTTGTCACTTGTACCAAACCGACCAATGTCGGTTGGTGGTTCGCCTCGATATAGGGTTTATGATGTGGATTTCGGGTGGGGCCGGCCCATGAAAGTGGAGTTACCTTCAATCGGGCATACGCCGGGCACAGTTTCACTTGCGGAGAGCCGGGATGGAAAGGGCGGAATCGAGATTGGTGTAGTTTTACCGGAAAATGAGATGCAGCAATTTGAATTATGCTTCTCTAACGGTATATTATATGTATAAAAAGATTTTTGTATGTAGGTTGAAGGATATAAGTCCTAAGTGATTTTTAATTCTTTATTCTGAAGAGCTTTGGTATAGGCGATTTAATTGGGAACAGTGTAAGTTTCATAAATGAAACAAGTCAATAATAGCAAAAATCTTCAATTTTATATGATTGAATATTATAGTTATTGGTTTGCAATTATAAATTGCATACTTTGTAACAGAAGTACAGAACAATAAAAGTAAATTTAGGTTTTCTATTTTAGCAAATTGCATGAACAACTTACTGAAACATCAATCTGATCACATTTTGAAGTTCGTTGGAAAGAGATTTCCCCAAATTACGCATTACTTTGGTGGAAGGTAGCTTTCAACTTTTATCAATCCCTGTTTCTCTATATTGGTGAAATGGCTGTCATGATGTAATACAATGATAAAGCCATGCTGCTGTTACAAAAGACATCAATTGAAGTATACCTAACTTAGTCATCAGTGAGGTTGAAGTTTTACTTACTTTGAAGTAAATGAAAAACATATAAAAGGCAAGTATTTATTCATTTAATAAAAATATTACAACATCAGAGAAAAAAATAAAGGCTACAATCCAAAGACCTTTCAAAATACAGAGAGAAGACCCAAAAGGAAGAGCTAATGAAGACATCCCCTGTCCAGATCAGATCGGCACAAGGAAGAGTTGAAATTTCTAATCTGAATAATGGAGAAGAAGTCGGAACATGAACAAAGACTTTAGTTGTGGATAAATGTTTGTTATCAATCAATTAAAAAAAAATTCCAAAAGAGTGAGACTATGGTAATTTGTATATTATGGATGGACCTGTTATGGATTCATATTTTATTTATAAAGTTTAAATATTTGATCCAAATTACTAAATATGATATTCATATAAAAATATATTTCGATATCAAATTTTATATTTAGAAAAAAAAATTAATTTTTTAGATAATTAAAAAATCACTTGATCTAAATATACTTAACCATCCAAAAGCAAAAACTCTGATTTTCTATCTATCTAAAAAAAAATACAAAAATCAGAAATATTTAAATTTTGATCTCCAAATACATTTTATATATAGATCATATTTAACATCCACTATTTAAACTTTTCAATAAAAATTTGAATGTGTAGTAACGATCAAATCCTTAATATCAATGTTTTAAATATCGATTATCACGTTATAGTGGAAAGGCTAAAAAAAAAGCTATTACGAATAGCATAGCTATAACGAAAACTATTATACATAGTGTTTTTTGTTTAAAAATTATATTTTATATTTCTACTAATTATCAATATTATATAAAATCTCATTAATCAAGAAGTAACACATAATTAATTAAGAAATTAGAATATTCATATTGAACCAGTACAAAGTTCAAATTATTATTCATAATATTTCTAATAATATATAAACTATCTATCTTTTTCCATTCAAAATAGTATAAGCATCATGGTATAAGTTATATATTTTTTATATTAAAAAAATATAGACATCATGGAATAACCTATCTATCTTTTTTTCTATTTAAAGGTCAAATTAATCTGGAGCTTGAAAAAACATTGATCTTTAAAATTAATTTTCAGTTTGGGCCTTTAAATAAAAGCCTGTGTAGCATAGTGTACGCTATAGCACATAACGTGTAGCACAGGTAGCGAACCGCTATTACCACTATAGTGGTTGTAGCTGAAATAACACACTTATATTCCATAACATAGCTTAAAAACAGTATAATGCAACATAGCTCGAAATAATATAGCGCGCTATTTAGAATAATGCTTAATATGCATATTACCACGACCTTACTCTTTTACAAAATATTTGATTTTTAAAAAAATGGAATTGATGCGGTTTTGGCGATTAAGTGGGAGCATAAAGCATTATGCAGATATTTAATTTAAAATGTGATGGATGCAATTTCTGGAAGGAAAAAAAGTCAAAAGTTTACTTCTTTCAATCATTCCTACGATATAAAACAAAAAGTGAACTGAATTAGTATCTCAAATAGTAGTTATACAATGTAAAGAAAAACTAATGAACATATCATCTCTCTCTCAAAATAAAAATAAAAAAAAAGGAAAACTGAATTAGTGAACTCAAAGCAGTTGATTGAACATATAATATTTTAATCGTGAACGAGAATGCCATATAATGAAGTTGGACTAATATGACACTAGTGTTATATAAAACTAAATAACACTACATCTTAAACCCTTAGATATGCTTTAAGATCCGTACAAAATGAAGTGTTTGAACAGTAAAAACGGATATTACGGATCTTAAAGCAGATGTAAAGATTTAAGTTGTGGTGTTATTTAGTTTTATATAACACTAGTGTCATATTAGCCTAACTCCATATAATCCACATAATGAAGTCAATCAATGGAAATTGGCATCTCCGTTTATTGTGATTTGTGAGTTCCTTTTTGTTAAATAAAATGTTCCATTACAACATTAGTTTTTGCTGGGCCTAGAGCCCAACCCAAAGAAATAAATAAGCTTTAAACAATAGGCCGAAGCAATTTATCCGAACGTGATTTTTGGGCCCTGAGATCATGGCCCTCATTTGGCGCACAAAAGTCATACAACCCGGACGGATCTGATTGGGCGAATAGTCGTAATACATTGACAGCGCTTATTTCATTTCGTGCAGCGAACATGTCATCTATTTTTCATTTTTACTCTATTGTAAGTGCTCTGCATGAAGAAAGCATAGTGCTGTAAATACCTATCTAAGGGTTTATGAATTAATAAGACTCGTGTAATCAAGCGCTGCACGAGTCCTAACCGACCGCCTTTCATTTTCCTAAAGTAACTTAAATTTGTATTTGTATCTGAATCGTCCGATCAGCTTTGGCACTCGGGCCGGATGGTCCAGATTATGGTCAAACGGTCATAATATATATACAAAATTTGTGCTACTTTAGGTAAATGAAACCCCCGTACTAGTGTCCTCTCAGACCGTTTGTAGTGTTCAGTGAAGTATTGTAGGGTTTATGCTCAAAGCCCTTACCCCTCTTTCGCCATGAGAAGAGCATCAGGTTTCCTCTCCGCGATCCTCAAATCCAGGATATTTCCCAAAACTCTCCTCAAACCCCCCGGTCCCCAAGTCCCATCTCTTCCCCACTTCCCAAAATGCCCCTCTCGTTCTCTCCATTCCGATCCGAGCCCCCTCCCTCCAGTTCTCTCTCCCCGACAGAGAAAACTCAAGGAGAAATCCAACATAGAAGAGAGATTCGAGAACGCCACATCAACCGAAGAGATTATATCTTCTTTCAAGGAACTTGAGACAACACTCGACCCGTTGGACAAAATGCTCGGCCTCGCTTGCCTCAAGGTAGGTCAACACCTTGACTCAATCGGGTACGAAGACCATGAGCAAGTTCTGGATTTTGCTATGAGAGCTTTTAAAATCCTTCAGATTGGTGAAAAGAACTCGATTTCAGTTGCCATGGCACTTCACCTTGTTGGGTCGGCTTGCTACAACCTGAACCGGTTCAATGATAGCTTGGGATTTTTTAACCGGGCAAATCGTATAATTTCTACACTGGAAAGGGATGGAAATGAAAGTTTTGACATTAGGCCAGTTAGCCACGCGGTAAATCTCCAGTTAGCCAATACAAAAACTGCCATGGGAAGGCGAGAAGAGGCATTAATCAACCTAAGGAAATGTTTAGAGATCAAGGAATCAATGTATGAACCAAATAGTCGTGAATTGGGTATAGGTTACCGGGATTTGGCTGAGGCTTATGCTGCTGTGTTAAATTTCAAGGAGGCCCTGCCTCTATGTTTAAAGGCACTAGAGATTCATCAGGGGAAATTGGGTCAAAATTCGGTCGAGGTGGCGCATGACCGAAGGTTACTAGGTGTGATTTACACCGGCTTAGAGAAACACGATAAAGCACTAGAAGAGAACAAACAATCACAAAAGGTGTTAAAAAGGTGGGGCATGGACTCAGACCTCCTCACTGCAGAAATCGATGCTGCTAATATTCAGATCTCTCTAGGGAAGTATGAGGCAGCAATTCAAACCCTAAGAAGCATTGTGGATAAGACTGAGGAGGGTACTGAGACCCGTGCCATGGTGTATATCTCCTTGGCCAAGGCCATGTCCAGCGAAGGAAATGCCACTACCGAATCAAAGAGATGTCTAGAAGCCGCTCAAAAAATTCTCGAGGAGAAGGAGCATGAGTCACCGGAGAGTGTGTCTGATGCCTATGTAGAAATAGCATCTATATATGAAGACTCAAATGAGTTTGATAAGGCTATAAATATACTGAAGAGGAGTCTTGAAATAATTGAAACATTGCCAGGTCAGCAACACCTCGAGTGCAATGTCTCGGCCAAGGTCGGATGGTTGCTGCTACTGACAGGTAATTTAATCTAATTATAGGATATACTGTGCCTAATTCAGTTTTAGTTTTGTAAATTACCATGATTTTAGTTTATATCTGATAGCATTTTCCAATTATTTATACACATATTCAAGTGCTGATTTCATTAGGTGCAGGACTTGGTGTATTCAATCAATTTTGTATTTCTTCTAAGTTCTAAACTTCAGTGACTAAAATAGATTAGGACTTACAGAACAGTTGTGACACATTTTATATGGTATTGTGCATAAAAATTACTTTTTTTGGGCATCAAACTTACAATTACTTTCCAACTTAATCCAGTTTTAATTAACAATTAACCATTATATTTTCCTTTTATCCCCAGTTTGGTATTTTATAAATGGAGCCTGGTTAGTTTACCAGTCTAAGTAAACCATATATTTTTAAGTTGCAAAATTAAGATCGCATTCTAATATTGGAATTGTTATTGTAAGTTATAACAAACAATTAGTAACAGTGTATGTTTATTAACTTATTCAAATTTTAAGGCTCCTTGTACCAATATGCATATTTCAAATTTTTTGTATACCAGGCAAGGTGTCAGAGGCGGTAGGAAACCTGGAGAGTGCAGTAGAGAGGATGAAGGAGAGTAAACCATATAGTTTTAGGTTGCTAAAATTAAAATTGTATTCTGATGTTCAAATTGATATTGGAACGAACAATTAATAACAGTGTATGTTTTTATTAACTTCATCAGTTTTTAAGGTTCCTGGAGCTAATATGTATATTTTTAAATTTTGTATATCAGGTAAGGTGTCAGAGGCAGTAGGATACCTGGAGAGTGCGGTAGAGAGAATGAAGGAGAGTTTTGGGCCGAAGCACTTTGGGGTGGGGTACATCTACAACAATCTGGGTGCAGCTTACATGGAGCTTGAACGTCCCCAGACTGCCGCACAGATGTTCGCACAGGCCAAGGATGTAATGGAGGTCTCCCTTGGGCCCCACCATGCTGATACTATTGGGGCCTGTCAGAGTCTTGCCAATGCATATAGTGCCATGGAAAGGTATTCTTTTTTTTTTTCTTTTTTTCTTTTTTGCCATCTCTAATGCCATCATTTGATATAGATTACCATATTTGAGTTTCCACAAGTACCATGGTTAGGCACTTGTTTCAAAACCAAACCAAATTATATGATGAAAAATTTAATTGCTGGGTCAAACCTAATAGGTTCCAGAGACTTAATTTGTGCACAGAAGGGTAATATTTACTCGGAAATCAAGCTCCAAGTTTAATCTTTACAGGCTGCTGTGCAATGGGTTGTAGCAAGATGGTATTTTGCCATGTAAAAGGAAAATAGTTGTACATTTTGTTCTTGCTTATTTATTGTGTAGAAATTAATATTTGATTATGTGAAATCTGTGTATGTTTTCCTCTGAATTGTCCAGTTTTATCTTTCTACATTTCATATTAGCATTGCTATACTTCCTGCGGTGTTTTCAGCATTTGAAAGTCTAGAAACCACTTTCTTGTTGCATCGTTTTTGTGGGTTATGAAAGGAGAGGCGACTGTATAAACTGGTTTGATAATGAGAAGACATGATAACATTGGTTGTCAAACTTTTTATATTGATTATGTTGTTCTAATTTTGGACCTGATAACCTAGTATTTCTTGTTTCTTAACAACAACTATTGCCATTGGCGGAAATGACTGTATTTTATTTAGTGTGTTTAACTCAGTTTTAATTTTTTTTCATTATGCAGCTATCCACTTGCAATAAGTTTTCAGAAGCAAGTGATTGATGCATGGTCAAGCCATGGACCTGGTGCACTAGAGGAGTTTCAAGAAGCAAATCGGCTTTACAAACAGCTTAGGGAAAAGGCCTCCCGTGCTCTTTCTAGCACTGCTGCTCCACAAGTTCATGATTATGATGACAATGATGATGATGATGCATCAAAAATCAAAGTAGAAAAGATTGCTGATGACATATTGAAGCTCCTTGAAAATGAAAGTAGAAAAGATTGCTGATGACATATTGTCTACTTTGTTCCAGTTGACCTTTTCATTTTTTTGTCCTTTTTCTTGTTAATTTTGTCACTATAGGTACCTTAATATCTGTTTGAAAATGAAGAGCTTTATCATTGTTCCCCTAGGCTACTATAATAATTATAAAAAGTTACGTAGTACCAAATTTTTCTCCCTCTCTCTCAAACTTAATCGGAGCATGTATTGCCATAAAATATGGTTTTGTTCTTTGGTCTGATGTGTTATTTCTTTTCATTGTTTGTTGTTCCTGCATTATTTTACACCAGTAAAGAAGAAATAAGTGTTTTATACCAGCACCATCTCTCACATCTAAAAGAATAATAAAAATTATTCGAAAACTTTGTTCAATTGCAGGGAATTATATAGAGCCGGCTCAAAATATTAGTTTTTTTTGTATTTGAAGAAAATAAATATTTCATACAAAATGGAAAAGATGATGAAATTAATTTAATGCTATTGAAGGAACCGTCTCAAATGTGCGAGTTTTCTGAGATTTCGCGAAGACATTATAATATATTTGATGAAACTTTTTAGTGTTTCTTAGCTCTCCATCGAATTGGTCAAAATTTTATAAAACCACAAAAAACATGCAATCTTTTAGCGAATTCTCAAAATAAATGCATAATTGATGCGGTTCTTTTCATACTATTAAAAAAATCGTTATCTTTCTGATTTAAAAAAAAATTCAATCTATTTTTAAAATTAAAAAAGCTGCAAAAAATTACCACAATATCTGGTTCAATAATAATGTGAAATTTTGCTGTTTTGCTTTGGTACTAACTTGGCTTCAATTTAAGAGGCCCAATATGCTCGCTTAATTCACGTAGCCGAACAACTTCATAATAGAAGGATCTGGATCTCTTGAAATTTCAAAGAAAATTTTAGGATCTTGTAATTCCAAACTCTCCCTTTCTCTCTCATCAAAGAGTTAATGAGAGCAAAAAAAGAGAGAGGAGAGAGAGAGAGTTTGAAATTTATTTTGGAATTTCAGCAGATTTGAATTCATAATAGAACTACATGCAAGTTATGTACTTGTGTGGTCTTACTAAAAGCGACCCGCTAAGAGATTGCACGCCCAAGTCCGGATTAATGTACCGTTTGAGTTTTAATATAGAGTATATAATCTAAATCAATCCGGTTCAATTCCATAATGCACGTGCTTTTTTAAAAATCATTTTAATATATAGCGAATGGACCAGATTTTCCTTTTTAAGGAAAAATGAAAAATTCTCACCGATTTCATTGAGAAATCAGAGTTATTCACATAAGTCGGTACCGAAATGGTACCATTTTCCTATGAAATAGTTTTTACATCTACTTCACTACTTGAAACAAATTCAAGATAACATCTTAAAAACGCAAAAGCAACTTATTACAAAGTATGCCAAGTCACAAAAGTAGTAGTAAAAATCAGAAACAACATATCGTCAATAAATTAAACTAGATATTCAATAACTTTTCAAATCAAATCTTCATTCCATTGATCTTGCTCACTGGTTCCACTCCTATCTTTCCCCCTTGTTGTTCCTCCTCTATTCCTATACCATTCTGAATTGGCACCTGAAAATCAGTTGCATCAAGAGGTAAAACTAAAAATAATTATAAAGAGAATTATCATTATTTGTTTTGCACCAGAAACTAGTTAAAGAAATTATTTTGAAAGCAACAACTTTAATATTAAACCTGTCAGTTTTGTTAAAACAGAGAGAAATTATCTCTAACCACATTGTCTAAAGAACAACAGCCTTAATAAGTTCGATAAGCATCATATCATTTTAAGGGAATGGATGCAAATTTATCTAAAAACCATAAGTCATCAATTTAAACACAATTAAACTGAAAGTTGTTAAAACGTGCAATCCAATACCAAATTTGAGATATAAAAAAGCAAGTAACGAAGAGATAATCAGTTGACTCGGGGAGACCACATAATAGGCAAGCTGCATCGCTCATCCATCCCCTCTTAGCTAAGTTTAGGTTAGTTAGCACTTTATTTTTTCTAATCAGCAAAAGAAAAAAAAAATTGAGGAGAATTTTGATTTTCCATATTGTGATATAATCATATAATTTTAATTATGCACCCCCAAAGCCTCCCCAAAGTCCATCCAAGTATAAAGGGGCCTAACTGAAAATTTTCCATTAGTGGTCCATTTCCAAATTAAGGTTTAGAACGGTTTAGTGTAAAACTTACAAACTTGGATTGTACACGAATGGACCAGATTCAATCTTAAAAAATACAGGTACCTACCTCAAGTAATATGAATTCCAGTAATAATTATGGAAAGAATTTGAAGCGTGTCTATTTTTGAGGTAGCTCAAGTAATATGAATTCCACTTATTATGGAACGAATTTGAAGCGTCTAGTGCCGTTACTGCGACTAGGTCAGTTTCGTCGTGGATGCATAGATAGCTTTCACGCGTTTTTCTTTAATATTTCGCTTTTTACAAGTCATCAGCCACAGTCCATACCTCAGGCGACATGTTAAGAATTAAAGACACACCTGTACCGTACATTAGGCGCCTGAGACGTCATTGTTTGACTTGTGTTTAGATTTTGCAGTCTAAAACCCTAACAAGCTTTCTAATTTGTCCTTTTAAATCTTACGGAATTACCGGGTTTTGTGATTTTCATTTTGTCTACAATATATGGAAGGATTCTATTTTTATTTTATTTTATTTTATTAATACATCATTTTTAACATCCGGTTAAAACTATTTAATTAACGAGTAGGGATAAAATACTCCATTATTTTCATATCCCAATCATGTCTTTATATTCATATTTTTGTTTTTTTCAAAGTTCAAACAATTGATCTAAATGCTGAACATAATTTATGTATTAAAGTATGCTTAGACTTTAGAGATCCAAGTTTTTATTTTTTTTTAATTTTTTTTTTATATTTTTTCTTGGATAGTTACAAATCATTGTTTTTGGATGGATTCAGAATCTCCTGATTTTGTACCGTCTAAAAATTAGTAAAAACTTTCTGATAGTTGATTACATAGATTAGTTGAACGTCTAACTTTTTTTAGATGGTTGATTTCATAGATTTTGCGTATTCTATCGACAAAAGAATATCATACATATAAAAATATAACTAATTGCTATTGCCTATTAGTAATTAAGAATTTAAACAAAACGTAACTCGATCAACAATAATAATATAAAGTTTTAAATAAAAGTGTAAAATTAAATTATTTATGCCATAATATTCTATAAAATCCAACCCAACAAAATTTGACTAATAACAAGAAGAAAACTTCATTTATTAGGCATTAATAAATAAACAAATTTGTTTAAAGCAACATAATAGATAAAAAAATACGATGCATAAGCATAAATTTAAAATATATATATATATATATATATATATATATATATATATATATATATATATATATATATATTTGATTTAAAATATAATTCAAACCTCTTTAAAAAAATAAGAGCATATAAAAATTCAATTGTGTTATGTAGTTGTATTGGATTTTAACCGTTATATTTTTTTTAAATTCAGAAACAATATGTGTTTACCATTTTAATAAAATTCAATATGTATCTAATTAAATATACTTTAAATTTACCCTTTTTCATGTTGATCGGTTGATCGGATCGTGTGGACTATTTAAATTAAATTATTTGTTTGTACATTCCTATCCAGCATCGATTCAGAACAAAAACATATTCTAAATGAATATATATGACCTAGAATCTTGACAAGGTTTGCTAAAGATTACAGGTCAATAGATCTATTAAATTTTAGTCTTGAGACCAACAAATTGCAGCACTCACGAGAGAAAATAAAAGAAGTGTCTCTTTCTTCTAATCGCAGGGAGAATGGGACCCAAAAATAAGACGCTGACGTAACAAGAAATCCGAGGGACAGAAGTTGACTAGGAGTGGACCATACACGGGGATAGAAGTTGGCGCATTACCACCGCTGTGTTAGCACAGTTGAAAGTGGTATAGTCCTTCATTCAGGACATAGGTTCGAAACCTGCTAGTGCAGGAAATTAGAGAGTGAGTGCGGGCAGTGATAAAAAAAAAAAAGAAGTTGGCGCATTGGCAGGAATCAAGCCGTGCGCGGTGCATAGAGCTGAGGGTACACCATGCCACATGGTTCAGTCCGCCTCTCCCTCGTGAACGCGGTTGATCTACTGGTTCAATTATAAAGTGAGTCTAACTAAGTTCATTATTTTATTTTAATTCAGCAGTGGGCCTCCTATGTTCTTGTTGGGCCGGACTCTATACAGGAGCTTTTTAATTAATGCGATCAAAATTTGTGCTGCGGGTCAAAAGATTTATTAAACATGTACCCGTTATACAGAAGGCTGGAAAATTCAGAAATAAAAAAGGACAAATATCAAAAGAGCCGCCTATGGAGATGACTCGAGGAGTCAAGGGTGCAAACGGAGCGGATAATGCTGATACCTATATCCGTTTTTGAATGGATCGAATTGTCTATCTCCACTGTAGGTGGGTCCTCATTTAAAAACAGTAATTAAATTTTTTTAAAATAATTACTTTTATTCTGCAATGACTCTGGAGACAGAAATTTCCTGCATCCCGGGGGACAGAATATCTGGTTCCTTTTTGAATAAGCGAATATGGATACGAATCAGGATGTAAATGGATATTAGATTTAAAATCAAATATGTCTTAAATGGATATGAATACAGAGTGAATAATTTACAAATATATATTTAAATACAGATACAAAACAAATAATTATCGAATAATTAAATTATACATTTTAAGATACAAACTAGTGTCTTGCTGTTGTCTTCAAACAATGGCTAAAATCAATTTAACAAAAACTAAAAACATACTACATTCACGGGTTACAATTTTGAATGAAAAAACAATAGAGAGTGGAAAAATTGAGGTAAAAATGAAAAGAAATAGCGTTATTGAAGCATCATCACCAACGAAAAAAAATGTTAAATTGAAAATCATATCGTATTATTATTTATCTCACAACCAAGACTGAAATTAATACCAGGGTGTTCTTAAGCTCACCAAAGTGTTTGGTGAACTTAACTCCAAAATATATTATATCTATTTATAACAGAAGATCTAAACTATTGAAATTCATCTACTTCACAAGTGATGAATTTACATGCAAAGATTTTAAGTTTTTGAATTATTTTAGTACAAAGTCAAGCGATCAAAATTAGATGGTTTATAAATTAATTTTAGTGCATTCATTTTATTAACATTTTTTGACCACTTGACTTCATACAAAATTAATTCAAAATTCTAAAAACTTTACATATAAATTCATCACTCATGAAGTAAATCAATTTCAACGATTTGGATTTATTGTTTGAAGCTAATCTAATAGGTTCTAGAGTTAAGCTCACCAAACATTTTGGTGAGCTTGAGAACACTCTAGTTCTACTTAGATAATTATATAACAATTTCTATCCGAAGTAGTAAAGGCGGTGTAGGTTGGGAACAATTTCATATATAGATACGGTGTTAGATATGTGTTCTAAAAATTATCTTATGTTAATCACTTTTACATGTTATATTTATGAATTGGATACTACACGCATTTTGTTCCATGAAATTTATGTTTATCTATAGAAGTGTTCAAGAAGATGCTCTTGGTCTTGAACCATAGAACTCTATATGATGACAAACATAAATCTCTAAAATGTTCACAAACTTGATTATTAGCATGGAACACTAATATACCATGATAAGTTTGTCATGTTGATTAAAGTACATTATAGTTCTATAAATCTTGATAAAGGCTTATCGTTTAATAACATAAGTATATTAAATGTTTCATATATTGAACAGACCTAATGAATGAAAATATTATATGGGTTATGTTAGTGTCATTAATATTTTCATTGTGTCTCAGAATTCTAAGATATGAGATGTATTTCTTTTTCACATGAGAAGTATATAATGCAATTAGTATTAAAAGTTGTTTATCATAAGTGGTGATAAAAATATTAGTTCCTTGTATATAACTTGTGCGGGAGAAAGTTATATGTCAATAGTATCATTGCCCCTCATTTATAATGAGTGATGATATTTTGTGGACCCATTGGTAAAATAGAATTATAATGCATGCAATATAACTGAAATGCAGTTATATATTTATAATTTACTTAAGAGACCAAAAAACAAATATAATACAAAGATGACACGATCCAACTTTGTATATTATTCATAATATCATGTGGCAAAGAATAGACACAAGTAATGTTATTTGTAACGTTACTTTAAAGGATCATGTATTATAAAAAAGGTATACTTTACATCTATGTTATTTGGGTAACTATAATGTATAGCTAGAATACCGCTTATAGTTTATGGTGATAAAATATTTTATGTCATTGGCAACATAACACAGATCCTCCATATAGGTCACACCAATTGAACGAGAAACAAGAAGGATATTTTATTTATATGATGTATATTGTTTCATATGTCATGAAATAATATACATGTGATAAATAAATATGACTGCTTAGAACGAAGATAAATTTATGAGAAGTGTGCATATATATTATTTGGTATAATATGGTGCATATTATATAGTATAATATACATGATACATAATTAATAATGTGCAAAACATTGTTATAACATAAGTTTATTAAAACCCAAAATTAATATGAGTTGAGGTTGGTACTGTAGCGCACACTGTAGCAGCAGTTAGGGTTGGCTCTTTTAATAAAAAGAATTATACTAGGAAGGTTACACAATGAAAACCCTAGTATATTTGTATATAAGAAGAGGTAGAGAAGGTATTCAATATTAGAGAAGAAAGAAATTTTCTGAAAATTTATTTCCTTCTCTTCCTCTCCCTTCTAGCCGCCATCCCTCTTCCTCTCATATTATTGGTTTCTCTAATGAGAAATTATTAGAAGAACAAGAAAGGTTATTAACTAGGTTCTAAGCTTAGATTAGATTAAGATCTCTAGCAAGGTCTTTCTAATCCTTGTTTAGTTCAAGGTAAACACTAGGAGACCGTTTCAACCAAAAAAGGTATCCAAGAGATCTAGAAGAGAATTCGACTTCTCTCTATTTACCAAATTGATATTTGGTAAAGGTATATTCAAATCACCTTTAGTAAATAGATTTGTGATTAATGAATGAGTAGATATCAATTTGCATGCATTTGAATTGCTTTAATATAATTAGCATAATAAAGTAGATTCGTAGATGCTTGTAAGAAGGTTAAAAATTTTGAATTTATTGCCTTACTGCATCATGAAATCCTTCGTACGGATACTCACCTTAATGAAATTATCTATATCCGTATTCATCATTATTTCACTATATACAAAATATATCCGTATTTGTATCCGCAATTATCTGTATTCATTTAATTCAGATTCAAAAAATGCCCGAATACAGAGCGAATTATCCGGATGCGTTTACACTCCACATTGTTACTAAATTATGAAGGCAAAACCAAAGAGCAATATATAATGTGTTTATAAAAATTTTCTTCCATTTTTAACCAAGATTGTTTTTTATATATTAACAAGAAGATATTTTACTTGTAGTACCCAGCTTTAACAATTATGCCAATTTTTAATTTTAACAAGGATAAATTTGACAATTAAAAAAAAAAAGTAAGACTTGGGTGCTATAGATAGCATAGAGGTCTACGGTGCTATGACTCAATATTTGTGTTTTTAAAATCTTAACAGTCGATCCGAACCGTTCATTTTGTTCTCCATATTAATATGTATTTAGATACCAAATTTTACATTTTTTAAAATTTTTTTACTACTTTTTTAGCTATATAGAAAATCACTTAATCTAAAAAATTATACACCATTAGATATTTGATTTTCTAACTATCTAAAAAAATAATAAAAAATTTCTAAAAAATATAAAATTTGGTCTCCAAATACATATTAATATGAAAAACAAGATAAACAGTTCAAATCAACCGTTAAAATTTTAAAAACTCAAATATTAAACCGTAACATCATAGACCTCTCTATACTATTCATAGCACCCAATCATTAATCTAAATGAAAATACAAGTTCCGTACCCAAGTTGCTATTCATTCGTCCAATCAAAAGGATTAAATATTCTGACAATAATAGAAAAGGTACATGTAGACATGCAGTGTGCATACAGACTGAATAGCTGAACACACCACAAGAACCAAAATATCTCTCTTTTAAAAATAAAATAAAATACTACAAACAAAAACTAATATGAGAAAATAATTTAAAAAAATAACAAGAAGATAAACTCTATTTTTTTCTCTGTAATGAGAAGAATCAAATAACTCAAGAAGAAGAGGTATTCACTATCCTTTGCAAATCCATTGGAAGTGTTACTTTGGGCCCTGTTCTGCTACTGCCTGCAAATGGTGTTGCATGAAAGTGGGGATTTTGCTGTAAAACCTTTTGCACCTCCTTGATTAGCCACCTATCAGCCGAAAAATCCACTGAAGATGACCTCCTAATAGGCATCACAGCAAGCTGTTTCTCTCTCCTCCGTTTTATGCTCTTATCATCCCTGCAACTCCACTTTCCTGAACTCATTTTACCTTCGGTTGCTGGTGCACTGTTAGAGTTCCCGACATCATCTTCTCCGACATTGATCACAACTTCAGTATTAATTTCTGGTAAAACCTGGCCCATTTCATGATTTCCGTCAGCTAAGGCAGGGTCTACTGTGATAGGTGATCTACACAAGGGGCAATTCGCATTTTTTCGCAACCATGTATCGATGCATTCCACATGAAAAAAATGCAAACAATTTGGTAAAACCCTAATCTTCTCATCATCATGAAATTCAGTTATGCACACGGCGCAGACATGGAAAACCCCCGGCTCCTTTTGTCTTCGATACGCAACAGTTGGTATCGATTTTATCATCGATTCGTCTAGGCCGTGTGGTTCGTCAGGTTCCGAGAGGTGCAGGGGCAGCTGAGACTGTGGGTCCCACTCGAACGGCGACGGGACTCCGACGATCGTTGCCAATTTGAACAGCACTTAATGACAAAATGTAGTAGCTTCCGATATGATTTCCACTAATTATGGAAAGAACTTGAAGCGTGTCTGGTAGCGCCGCTACCGCGACTAGGTCCCATTCTTCGTGAATGCATAGATTGCTTCCACGCGTTTCTTTCTTTGATTTTTCGCCTTTTACTAGTCATCAGCTACAGCCCATAGTCCATAGTCCATACCCTAGGTGACATGTTAAGAATTAAAGACACACCTGTACCGTACATAGACCCAGACGTATTGTTTGACGTTTGTTTAGACTTTGCAGTCTAAACCCTAAAAAGCTTTCTAATTTTTTCTTTTTAATCTTACTGAATTACCGGGTTTTGTGACTTTCATTTTGTCTACAATACATGAAGGGGGAATTTCATGTATACCCCTCAAAAATTTCAAAATTATGTATTTTTTCCTCTAAACTTTGAAATTACGTATTTTTCTCTCTAAGCTTCAAAAACTCACAAATTTACCCATTTCATTGTTTTTTATATTAAAACTTATTCTAAATTTATAAAATACCCATTTTGCCCTTTATTAGAAACATAAAAAGCTCTATCGGACTCAAATTTGAATCTAAAAGGTTCATCTGTCTGAACTGCTTTAAGATCCGTACTTGCTAGATTAACACGAATCTTGAAGTGAATACGCACATATGTTAAAGCAACGTGCACAGATTAATGTGTTGCGCATGCATCAGGATTACTTTAAGATTTGTGCATGCTAGATCAGCACAGATCTTGAAGCGAACATGTACATATATGGAAGTGATGCATGCGGATCGTATGGTAGAGAAACATTTTAGATTCAAATTTGAGTTCGATAGAGCTTTTTATATTTTTAATAAAGGGCAAAATGGGTATTTTATAAATTTAGAGTTTTAATATAAAAGACAATAAAATAGGTAAATTTGTGAGTTTTTGAAGTTTAGAGGGGGAAATACGTAATTTCAAAGTTTAGAGAGGGGAATATGTAATTTTGAAGTTTTTGAGGGATATACATGAAATTCCCCCATATATGAAAGGATTCTATTTATTTTATTTTTATTAATACCTCGTTTTTAGCATCTGGTTAAAACTATTTAATTAACGACTAGGATAAAATACTCCATTATTTTTTGTCCCAAGTATGCCTTTATATTCTTATTTTTGTTTTTAAAATTCAAATCGTTGATGCAGACGGCTGAACATGATCTTCGTATTAAATGTATTTAGAGATCAAATTTTATAATTTTCAGAAAAAGTTTAGTAATTTTTAGATAGAGTTCAAAATCAGAAGATTATGGACTAATGAGTAGGGTTAAAATACTCAATTAACTTTGTGTTCAAATCATGCTTCTACGGTTCCTACATCCTTATCTTCATTTTTAAACTTCAAACAATAAATCCGGACTGTTTGACATGATTTTCGTATTAAAATGTGTTTAGAGACCCAATTTTATATTTTTTATAAACAAAATTACTAATCGTTTAGATAAGTACAAAATCACTATTTTTGAATGGTTCATAATCTTCTAATTTTGTACCGATCTAAAAATTGGTAAAACTTTCCGAAAATTTCAAAATTTGATCTCTAAGTACATTTTATTATGGAGATCTTGTTAAATGGTTTGGATCAATTATTTAACTTATGAAAATTAAGATAAAAATGTGGGACATAATTAAATTACGAAAACAATGAAATATCGTAACCCAACTCTTATTTGATTTTGTTGTATAGAGATTGCTCCAGGCCTCCAGCCAGCCAATACTAGAAATGCATACGACTCAAGTTTATCAGATTTTGTCTACATTTTTAACTTAATTGATAGTTGTTGAGATATAACATTTTTAATATAATTAATCATCACAACTTAAAATTCGTTGAACGTGTAACTTCTTTAGATGGTTGATTAATTACATAGATTTTGCGTATTTTACTGACAAAAAAGTATATATAAAAAATATAACTAATTGATAAAAGTACTTAAAATTTTATATAAAACAATAACCCAATAAATAAATAATATAAATATTTTTTTATTAAAAATCTAAAAATAATAATATTTATGCCATAACTTTCTTTAAAATTAGTGGCGGAGTCATAGCCAACTAAGGACAGGCAGTCGCTAACCTCTAGAATTTGAAAAAAAAATATTTTTGGATTTGTACCAATTTTATTTGAATTTAGAATATGCCTGGCCACGGACTTGGATTTTGTGTACTCTCAGCTCTCGATAAATTAGCTGAGTGGCAACAAATTTATCAGAGTTTTCCATCAATCTGTTTCGAAAATAGAACAGAAGAAAAAGATGAAGAAGGGTTTAAAAGTGGGACCATAGTGAACATGTTAGTTTCAAAAGAATGAGTCAAATTATTTTACAAATATATAGTTTAAATTTTAATGAAAAGTATTTAATTATTTTCTGATCTTCAACGTTTACAAATGAGTCAAACTTCAAGTTGCGTTTGGATGGAGTAAGAATAGCATTATTCTTTTTAATTATTTGATGTTTGGATGGAGCAAGAATAACACTAACCCAACATTTTTTTATTTGTCTTATATGAGTGAGCTCACTATTCTACTAATTCAATAAAAAATGAGTTAGCTATTATTCTCAAACTTAAAGTAAAATATAGCTCTCTCTACTTACAACCTAATATTTCTATCCATGAAGTCCTTAATTCATAGGGTGATGTAATACACTTATCAGGGGTACTTGTTGCTAAATGGAATGAAATTTTAAGTCTTATTAGTATAACTGCCTTTACCCATGCTCAAGATAAGATAGCTTGAAAATGATACAATCTTCTTACTTTTCTGTTCACTCTTTATATGAATTCTTAGTTTTTAGAGGAGTTACTGTTGGGGTTTTAACGGTTCAAACCCATTGATTAGCTTAATTGCGGAAAGTGTGTAAAACAAAATTTTACGATTTAAGCTAAGAATTAAACGAGATATGTCAGGAAACTTTCCAAGGCGGTCCACCTTCAGTATTCCTTCGGCATCAAAACCTCATTTAATTCATTTATAGATCTACTCCATAATTGATTTCTAAAACATTAAATCTATCTACCAATTAAATAGATTAATATAACATGATTTATACATTGTTTCCAAATCACAGTTGGAATGCAGAATAAGCGAGAAGAGCTACACCAATGAAGGAATCGACTCACAGTATCACACGTGTGATACCTCTATTGGTTATCCACCAGGACTAACCGGAGAGCGGTTTATTTCTTCTGCCAGAAATACCGTAAACCGCGGAATTCTGTAGAAATACTATTCACCGAGAAAAGGACGAAATAAATATATTTGTGTCCCGAGGTTACTTGGTATCGCTTAAAAGCTAAACCGCAGGATTTCGCAAAATATATTATTTTCCTAATCTCGAAATAACCGAAATCAAGGAAGAGAGAAAAAAACCGATTAACGAAGTAATCAGATTAACACGTGAATTAGTAAGTTTTCTCTCTACTCTCACCCCTCTATTTATAGTGTTTTGAGGAGGTTCGCAAAAGACCGAAATACCCCTCAAAACAAATCTATTTACCAAAATACCTTGACACCTCATCCTTTAATATGTGAAAAGACCAAAATGCCCCTTCCACACTCTTCTCCATGCTTCTACACCCTTCTACACCCTAAGGTGTCATGCAAGGTGTCATGCAAGGTGGCATACATGTGAAATGACCATTTTGCCCTTGGCCCATTAAGGCATGAATAGTAAAAGGCTTTGATTTTGGGCTTTGACTTTGGGCTTTTAATTTTAATTAAGGCTTTGATTATTTTGGGCTTTTAAACCCATAATTCAAATCCATAATTAACAAATTAAAATCCAAATCAAATATATATAATTGTCATGTACAATTATATTTCTTTTCGGTTGTTGTTCGGTAACTTTTATACAACGTAACGTGTACGTTTATAAATTAACCGTTGTTTTTGCTTGTCATTCTAAATGACATTTATAATTTAATTATATCACGTATAATTAATTATAACCATCTTAATATTAATTATAATTAATTTATAATTAATCAGTAAGATTCTCCGAGTAGCTTCTATATGGTGTGACCCAATAGGATCTATGTTATGTTGGTAAACAGAGTTAAAACTGTTTTAACTTCTGTTAGTCATGGGTGGCATCTGGCAACACATCATGACCATCCAATTACACAGATGATGCTGTACTGTACAATATCACGATCCAGTAAACAATTTTCTTATGTCAGTTCTTCTGTCTTATAGCTATCAGATCAGTTTTAAGGTAGATATGTGTCATCCTTGCTAACTGTATCTTTTCTTGATCTTGAGTAGATTATCAAATATAATTACTCTTGTAATTATACTGCATGCAGATAATCTAACTCTACCAAGGGGCCCAGTGATGCTATAGCTCGTATAGAGATACGAGGGACAAGTAGTATTCTTGGTATACTATCACTTCCTCAACTAAGTTATACATATGGAAATGCTACCGTTATGGCTGCTTTTTACGGACAACTTTAGATAACACTCACTCATATATATTTCTTAGTCGGAACGATAAATACCTCATACTGTAGAACTTTGACACTGAATGAAAACATAAATGACAAGAACACAATTCTATTTAATGTTTCATTCGGGGTCTGTCAAATACCATGTTCCTAGAACATGTATCTATGTAATTAAAATGACATCTCGTATCAGGTGGTTTGTAAAACTTAACTATCTTTTAATCCACATACTAACCTTATAGCGGTAATTAGTGTTCCTGCTAATTACATTGGTCAGTGACCTTTTAAGAGTATATATTATCTATATTATGGAGTTTTACAATTTTAGTCATGAACTCGAAATGATTCACAAATGCAATAATACTCAAGGCAACAAAATGATATATAAATAAATAAACATTCAATTCATGAACAAAGATTTATGATTAACTTATCGTATTATTGACTTCTAGATTATTACAAACTAACAGTTACCAATGATAAATATGTCATTTGGTGGAAACTACCTATTTCTTCCAAAATAAGAGTCTTTATGTGGTTACTGTCCAATAGGAAAATATTGACCAAGCAACGTGTAGTTAAAAAATGTTGGATTGGTTCTAATCAATGTCACTTTTGTGGATTAGTAGAAATAGTGGGGTATTTGTTTGTTAAATGTGTTTTTGTTAGAACTATATGATTTTGGATGAGGAAATTCCAAGATGTTTTTATGACTCAGTCCAAATTTGATGATATATTATTTTTTGTCCAAACTCTACCTGCTAAACAAAAAACTATTGCTCTAATAGTAATTAGTGCAATTTGTTGGTCTGTGTGGAAGCATCGTAATGACATTTGTTTTACTAAAATTAAACCGAAAACTAATAGGTCACTCATATTTCTTATACTTTCTTTAATTCAATATTGGTCAGGAAACATCAAGGCAAAAGTTGTGCAAGCAATGGTGACATGCACTCCTGCTGAGGTTGAAGAAATTTCGCTGAGAGAATGGGCTGGAGCTCCTGAGATTGTGGTGTTTACTGCGGACAACTCTGAGTCTGTGTAGTTGATACTATGCTTCTATCTAGCTTTTATATGCCATGTCATATTTTGTAATAAGTATATCCAAAACAAACAGTTATTTTTCTCTTATGAACCTTGCTATGTTTTTATTGAGAGAATTTAGGGTAGAGTTACAGAGGTTATATGATCAAACGATATATTATGTTGAGGTCGTTCATCTAGTCTACATTTCAGATAGTTGGAGAGTGCTCTTTGTTGATGATAGATGTGTAATTATGACTATGCTTTTGCTAATGCAAAAGGCATATATGCCTCTTTTACAAAAAAAAAAAAAAAAAAAAAAAAAATAGTGGTTTATATCATTCTCTAAAAAAAATGTTTCACGTTAATGTTTTTGAAAATAATTTGAATTTCCGATCTAATTCGTCTGATTCACGTCAATTCTCTCGATTCTATTTTCATGCTAATTTACCGATCCATCTGATAATATTTTTAATAAAAATCAAATAAAAAAGAAGATTTTTTTACCTACCTAATAATTTTTTTTACTACACTGTATATAATTGAACCCAACAAAATTTATCTAACAGCGGGAACTTCACTTGTTAGGCACTAATAAATAAACAAATTTGTATAAAAGCAACATAAAAGATAAACATATACGATGCAAAATCATAGATGTTTATAATGTCGATACAAAATATAACTTGCACCTCTTTTAAAAAAGAAGAAATACAAATTCAATTGTGTTATGTAGTTGGATCAAGGTTATAAATAGTGTTTATCACGTCATAGCGGGAAACCTACAAAAAAAGCTATAGCGAATAGCGTCGTTATAGTGAAAGCTATGCTACATAGCGTTTTTTTTTTAATAAAAATATATCATATATTTGTACTAAATATCAACATTATCTAAATCTCATAGAATAACAAATAACATCAAATTGAATAAAAAATTATAATATTCATATTGAACCAATACAAAATTCAAATTGCGACTCAAAATATCCATAGTAATACTAATATCATAAATTATCGATATTTTTTTATTCAAAATATATTCAGCATCATGACATAATCTATTTTTTTTCTATTTAAATTTCAAAATAACCTAGACATCATGGCATAATTAACTATCTTAATCTATTAAAAATATTCAAACTACCATATAGTAAGTATTATTTTGTTACTTCAAGATATATCTTAATATATTCAATATAAGCCTTTATTTAAAATTCATATAAATTGAAAAGAAAAAAAAAACTCATATTGCATAGCGTGTTGTAGCTTTCTTATTTGATTTTGTTTGATGGATCTCTCATTTAATAATTAATAGTTTAAAATAAAGCTTAGTATGTCAATTGCAAAAAAAAAAAAAAATCACGATTAAAATCTAATCTGAGCCTTTATTTAAAACCCATATAAATTTTAAAAAAAAGAGTTCATGTTGCATAGTGCGTGCTATTTGCGCTACACGCTATGTGCTATAGCGGACCGCTATTACCGCTATAGCGTCCATAGCTCAAATAGCGCATTTTGATGCCATAGCTTAGCGTTTAGGATCCAAAAACGCTATAACACGCTATTTAGAACACTGAGTTGGATTGGATTTTAACTGTTATATTTTTTTTAATTCATAAACAATGTATGTTTATCATGTTAATTAAATGCAATCTGTATCTAATTAAATATAATTTGAATTCACCATTTCATGTTGAGTTGATCGGATTGAGTGTAACATTTAAATCAGACTGTACATTCCTATCCAGCATTGATTCAGAGCCAAAAAATTCTAAATGAATATTTCTGACCTAGACTTTTGGCAAGGTTTGCTAAAAGAATACAATTCCCTTGATTAGTACGAAAGTACAATACGTGTAATAAACACCTTCCCTTTTTAAGGAGATTTTAGAAATGAGTAAAGCTAATATACACTTAAGTGTACCAATTAATCCATACACTTAATCTTAGGACCGTACGATTAGCTATAAGATTCGTGTAGATTCTTTAAAAGTTATGTAAATTCTTTAAAAATCGTGATACACGAATCTCAAAGCTAATCGTACGATTCTAAAATTAAGTGTATGAATTCATTAGTACACTTAAGTGTATATTAGCTTTACTCCTTTAGAAATTATTTGGAGTGCAGAGGTCACGGTCAATGGATCTATTAAATATTAGTCTTGAGACCAACAAATAATATTAGTCTTGAGACCAACAAATTGCAGAAAGCACGGGAGAAAATGTCTCATTCTTCCCATCCTGTGGCGACTGGCGACAATGTAGTATTCCCACTGACGAATGGGACCCAAAAATAAGGCGGTGACGTAACAAGAAATCCAAGGGATGGAAGTTGACTAGGAGCGGGCCCATTGACGGGGATAGAAGTTGGCGCATTGGCAAAATCAAGCCGTGCGCGGTGCAGAGAGCGGAGCGTAGACCATACCACATGGTTCAGTCCGCCTCGCACTCATGAACGCGCTTGATCTACTTGTTCAATTATGAGGTGAGTCTAACTAAGCTCATTATTTTATTTTAATTCAATAGTGGGCTTCATGTTTCTTGTTGGGCCGGACTCTATACAGGAGCATTTTAATTAATGCCATCACAATTTGTGCTGCGGGTCATAAAATTTATTAAATATCTACCCGCTATACAGAAGTCTGTAAAATTCACCAGCATTAACAAAAAAGGATAAATATCAAAAGAGCCGCCTATGGAGATGTGACTGAATTAGTAAATCCGGAAAGCAATATATTGTGAGTTTATACAGATTTTCTTCCATTTTTAACCAAGATTGCTTTGTATATATTAACAAGAAGATCTTTTACTTGTAGTACCCAGCTTTAACATTTATGCCAATTTTAACAAGGAAATTTGACAATTAAAAACAAAAAAAATGCAAGTTCCGTGCCCAACTGCTATAAGTCAAATAAAAAAGATTAAATATTCTGACAAGAATAGAAAAGGTACAAGTAGGCATGTTTTTTTGAGTAAAGTACAAGTAGACATGAAGTGTGCATACGGACTGAATAGCTGAACCCACCACACGAACACGACCAAAATATATCTCACTTATAAAAAATAAAATAAAATACTACAAACAAAAATTAATATGAGAAAAAAATTAAAAAATAACAAGAAGATAAGCTCTATTTTTCTCTGTAATGAGAAGAATCAAATAACTCAAGAAGGGGTATTCACTATCCATTGCAAATCCATTGGAAGGGTTACTTTGGGCCCGGTTCTGCTACTGCCTGCAAATGGTGTTGCATGAAAGTGGGGATTTTGCTGTAAAACCTTTTGCACCTCCTTGGTTAGCCACCTATCAGCCGAGGAATCCACTGAAAATGACCTCCTTATAGGCATCCCAGCAAGCTGTCTCTCTCTCCTCAGTTCTATGCTATCATCATCCCTGCAACTCCACTTCCCTGAACTCATTTTACCTCTGGTTGCCGGAGCACTGTTAGAGTCCGCGACATCATCTTCTCCAACATTGATCACAACTTCAGTATTAAGTTCTGGTAAAACCTGGTCCATTTCCTGATTTCCATCAGTTGAGGCAGGGTCTACTGTGATAGGTGATCTACACAAGGGGCAATTCGCATTTTTTCGCAACCATGTATCGATGCATTCCACATGAAAAAAGTGCAAACAATTTGGTAAAACCCTAATCTTCTCATCATCATGAAATTCAGTTATGCACACGGCACAAACATGGAAAACCCCTGGCTCCTTTGGTCTTCGATACGCAACAGTCGGTATTGATTTTATCATCAATTCGTCTAGGCCATGTGGCTCGTCAGGTTCCGAAAGGTGCAGGGGCAGCTGAGACTGACTGTGGATCCCACTCGAACGGCGACGGGACCTTCTGGTAGTCTCCGACGATCGTTGCCAATTTAAACAGCACTTAATGACAAAGATGTAGTAGCTTCCAAGAAGGATCAAGGCCGCGAAAACGCCAATGATAGTTAAGAGAAGAGTTGGAAGAGTGGCAATAGACATGGTGGAATAGAGAGAAGGTATGATTCTTTGAGATGGAATAATCGATTCCACAGTGTAGTAACAGCTAAACGGGGGAATTAAAAGGAGGGATAAGATTAAGAGCAGTGATAAACCTTTGGGGAGGGGAAAGGAAATAAGAGGTAGAAGAAATTGAAATTCAGATTTACTATGGCCGTGAAAAACTTGCACTTTGTCATGCGTGTTGGTACATCGTCATTACAATAAGAAAGGCATGGGTCTAGGATGTCAGAGACTTATTATATATTCTTATTCAGCGACAAGATGTGCAAAACCATTCTAGAGGATTGTCTGTTTATAGTGGGTCTGGCTTGAAATAAGGGATTCACAATTTTTGGAAAGGATTCAAGTTATGAAAATGGGATTGACTTATTAGAGCACAGATTAGACATAGTGGGAGAGAAACAGGGGAAAAGGTTAATTTGTTGCTTCTGGGTTGGACTTACCCTTACATTGCTACACTGTGTCTAAGATTCAAAAAGTTCATATCCGCTGTTGTCTCCTTGCATTTGTCATTCCAATTTCTAAGTGGGTTGTTATGAAAATTTCATAAATTCTTCCATTGAGAAAATCGGGATATCAAAATTGTTGAATTTAGTTACTAGTACGTGCAGTGAGGCTACAACATGTATGTAACGAGGGATCTATTTATAACATTTGTAAATTACAATATCTTATAACAATTCAGTTTCGTAATTTTTAAAGTCTAAATAGTTGATTTAAATTGGTAAACATGATATCTATTTAAAATGTAATTGGAGATCAAATTTTACATTTAATTTTTTTTTTACTATTTACTAAGTATTTTATAAAATTACTATTTTTTAGTGATCCAAAATTTTATAAAATACTTAATAAATACAAAAAATGAAAAAAAATGAAAAATTTGATCTCTAAGCACATTTTAATATAAATATCATGTTGAATGATTTAAATTGACTGTTTGGACTTTTAAAATTGCAAAACCGAATTGTTGTAAGATATTGTAAGTGGATCTCTCGTCATGTAACATATCGACTCGTATTAATATAGGTATATATTTTTACTTTTAGAGTTTATATAATTGATCTAAACTATTAAATATTAAATATGATATCTATATACAAAAATATTTGAAAAGCAAATTATATATATATTTTTTAATATTTATACTATTTTTTTAGATAGATAGAAAATTACTTAACCTAAAAAATAGTAAACAAATTCTAAAATATGTATAATTTAGTCTCTAGATATATTGTAATACGAAGATCATATTTAAAGGTTCCGATCAAACTGTTTAAATTTTAAAACTGTAAACAAATTCTCAGTCACTCTGGTATATGCAATTTAAACTGGATTCTTTTTTCTTTCCAAAAACAAAACGTTACATGTTTGGCCTTTTTAAGATGCCAATAAATCATAAACAGACAACTTTCGGATAAATAGTCAGTCTTTACTCTTTATTATTATTTTAATGAAGATGGTTCAAATATCTTTATTTTTTGTGTCTTTATTATGTCTTTATTTTTAAAAATTTTAATAACTCAAAATTTAGAACTTAAAAGTCAACATAAAACCGTTAAATATGATTTACATCATTCTATCTATGCACGTGTAGAAAATTATAATATTTCAACTTTATTTTGATTGTCATCAAGAGCTTGTAAAAAATGTACTAATGTGGATGATTTAGAGACGTTGACTTTTCAACTTGTTGATTTACATAAAAATAAAATTGAAATGTGAATTTTTTTAATGAGCATATAGAAAAAATAACATAGATGACATCCAACGGTTTTATTTTGACTTTTAAGTTTTAGATTTTGAGTTACTAAATTTAAAAAAAAATGGAGACACAGACGCATTTGAAACCTCATCTGTTTTTTTTATTATTAGTAAAGCTGTGTCGGTATACTAATTAATTCTATGGAATAAGATCTTATGAATATCAGAATCTACAAATTTTTTTTAATTATGAATATGAACAAAATGTTAATCGTACTATAAAAATTATATAGAAACGAGATATTGCCGAATTTTCTTGAAATAAAGGAGATATAGTTAAATCTTCCAAAACCAGATCATTAGAATAGAAATATAATAATTATTATTAAAATTATTTTAGATAGAGTTAGGATTCATTCAATAATAAATTTACCGGTACTTTTGATTTTTTTTCCCCCTGTTTTCATTTAGATTGTAGAAGTTTTCTTGTAGAAAGAGACAAAGATCTCATGTGTTAATATAATTATTTTTTGTTATGAAGATCTCATCAATTATTATAAATTATATTATGAATAGATATCTTTCTCATATTTCAAGTTCACCTTTAATTAATTCATTAAATTTATTAATCATACAAACATGTAGGAGAGTATTTTTATTTACAACAAAAATTAGTATACCAATGGTATGATAATTATTGGAGAGAGAAAATAGAGATGAGGCAGAATAAAGCGAAATTCTTTGGTCTAAGATGAGATTTTTTTTTTCTTGTGATATTAAAGGACAGTGATAATTAACCCCGCAAAACCAACCCCGTAATTATCCCCGCACTAAATGCCAAAAAACTTCAGCTGTCATTTTTTTTCATAAGGTATTAATTCTTACGTACAGAAGTATTTATCAATATGGACGAAAGTATTTATCCCTAAGCACGAAAGTATTTAGGGGACCATGCACATTTTTTTCATGGAGGGTGGGGGGAATCTCAAATCACATGGGGAACCATGCATATTTTTAGAGGTGGGTTTTTTTATCTCATTTCAATCTCGTCCATATTTCTCACGATCTATGAAAAATTTTGCGAATCTAAAACCACGAATATTTTTTACGTAATTTTCTCTTTCAAATGAGATCCATGATGATATACTTTCGGGCAAGTCGTTACAGAAATATTTATCCCTCATCGTGCAAGTATTTATACCTATACTTGAAAATATTTTTTTGCATATAATACTTGATATTAATACTTTCATATGTCAGTATAAATACTTATAATACATGATATTAATACTTTCATATATCAGTATAAATACTTATAATAATTGATAGTAATACTTTCATATGTCTGTGTAGGTATAAATACTTGCATGATGAGGGATAAATACTTCTGTAATAACTTGTCCGAAAGTATGTCATCATGGATCTCATTTGAAAGAGAAAATTACGTAGAAAATGTTCGTGATTTTAGATTCGCAAAATTTCTCATATATCGTGAAATATGTGAACGAGATTGAAATTAGATAAAAATAATTTGAAATGGGGGGATGGTGGGGGGATGGAATGGGGGGAGTAATATAATTGTTCAATATTAAATGGAATTGGATTGTTTGAATGGAAATTTCAACTCACGTGGGATTTAGAAATAATTGCACTGAACACAGCGTGGAAAATTAGTACATCAACAAGAAAATTATTTTCTTTAATTTCACGAAATCAGGTTTGCAGTGATTCACAAAGGTTTAAATAGCGTTTATCACATCATAACAAACTAATTAAAAAAACAACGCTATGCTCAAACAGCGCCGCTACAGTGCCATAACTTTTATAGTCTAAAAACACTATAGTGCGCTATTTAGAACCTTCTGATTTGAGGATTTGTCTGTCTTTCCAAAATCTATCAAGTTATTTATTCAATTATTTGAACGAAGAGAATTGGGATTAGGGAAAGGGTACGAATGAGGTTATGGTAATATGCATATTACATACTGACTCGAACTCATATTTTTATTTTTAAAGTTTAAATAGTTAATATGTACTGTTCAAAAAATTTATATAAAAATGTACTTAAAAATTAAAATTTTAAAACAGATAGAACATCACTTGATTTGAAAATTTAAGATCATTTAAAAATAATGATTTTATATTTATCTAATTTAATGGTAAAAAAAAAAATCAATCTTTTAAATAGTGCGCTATAGCATTTTGGGACCTTAAACATTGAGCTATGTGATAAAAGTGTGTTTATTTCAGCTATGAACGTTATAGCAGTAATGGCAGTCCGCTATTTGCACCACACTACGTGCTATAGCGCAAGCTATTCTCCCTAGGCTTTTGTTTAAAGGCCCAAATTGAATTTTTTTAAGGATCACTTTTTTTTCAAGATCCAGATTGCTTTTTATGTTAAATAGAAAAAGATAAATAGTTTATATCATAATGTTTAAGTGTTTTTAATAGAAAAAAGATATATAGTTTATGCTATGATTCTTAAATTATTTTGAATGAAAAAAGATAGATAGTTTATGATATTATTAGAGATATATTGAATAACAATTTATATTTTGTACTGATTCAATATGAATATTCTAATTCTTTAATCAATTTTATGTTACTTATCATTCTATGAGACTTTAGATAATGTTGATAATTAGTAGAAATATAAAACATGATATTCTAAACAAAAACACTAAGTATGATAGCTTTCATTATAGCTATGTTATTCGTGATAGCTTTTTTTTGTCTTTCCGTGATGACATGACAATTGCTATTTATAACCTTGAAATTTTTTATAAAAAATGTAAAATTTAGTCTGTAAGTATATTTTTTTTATAAAAATAATATTTATCAGTTTCAACTTTAAAAATAGAGATGCGGATAAATAACACGGATCAATTTGTAATATATATTACCAAGTGAGTCTATGGTACTATGCATATTACGATTTGGCACTGTGCTACAGCTCTATATTCGAGTTTTCAAATCCTAACGGTTGATTCAAACCGTCCATCTTGTTCTCCATATTAATATGTATTTGGAGAGCAAATTTTACATTTTTTTGAAATTTTTTTACTATTTTTTTAGATTTATTGAAAATCACTGTTTTTGGATGGTCCAGAATTTTCAGATCAAGTGATTTTCTAAATATCTAAAAAAATAGTAAATTTTTTTTTTTTAAATGTAAAATTTGGTCTCCAAACACATATTAATATGGAGAACAAGATGAATGGTTTGGATCGAATATTAGGATTTAAAAATTCGAATATAGAGCCATAGCACGATAACAACCCGTGATATGCATACCATAGACTCACTCTATATTACCAATAGCCTCAATCAAAGAGTATTATGGATTATCACCTACCTGATGACAATTTCAAAAGTAGCGTCTAAAATTGCAAATCACGCTCTCTAAAATCTGCGTTCTGACCCAACCATACAAATGCTTTGTGCACCCAACTCTTTTTTCCAACATTTTCAAAATAAAAATTTCCCAGTTTCTAAAATGAATATGTATGTATTTATTTGTTTTGTTTCAAACTGCACTGACACTGTAGACTTGTAACATAATAAACAATTTCACATTATCATTTCAAGTCCGTCAAAAGAAACAGAAGGGAATAGAATACAAATAGTATTTGTATATTCAAGGTAGCGTGCGTAAATAGGAACAAGGTTAGTGCTAATTGGAATAGTGCAAAAAAAATGTATTAATTTGGTGTTGTTCTACATAGTATATATATTGTTAGATTGTATAATTTGAAATATTGTTATTTCGAATAGTGCTAATGTATTTTTCCTATGTACAAAATGTTGGAATAACGAAATTGTGCTATCCCAACGTATTTCGAAGAAATAAATGTATTTGAAATGTATTTAAATTAGAATGGTAACACTACTATTCATGAATTACTGTGTTTCTCGTTCATACAAACACATTCATATATATATGAGGAGGGTTTAAATGCCTCCATATTTTTGTGCCTCCATCATGCCTTCATCTCTCTCTATCATTTTCAAAGTTCAAAACGTCGATCCGAACCGCTCAACCTAACCTCCATACTAAAATATGTTTGGAGACCAAATTTTATATTTTTAGAAATTTTTTACTATTTTTTTAGATAGGTAAAAAAAAATACTGTTTTTAGATGGTTCAGATTTACTGATTTTGTACATATCTAAGAAAATAGTAAAAAAATTTCTAAAAATATAAAATTTGGTCTCCAAACATATTTTAGTATGGAGGTTAGGTTGAGCAGTTCGGATCGACTGTTTGAACTTTGAAAATAATAGAGAGAAATGGAGGCATGATGGAGGCATTTGAACCTCTTCTATATATATATATATATATAGTAGCTCTATTCAAAATCCTAACATGTTTTATTCGTTAAATTTAACAATATATGACAAAGTCTTGTTAAATTTATCAATACATGACAATGATTATTTTGATAATCTCGGCAATAAATAAATAAAATAAAAATAAAATTTAAATCTGAAAGGTTAATAAATAATCATGTTAATTGGACGTAATATAGTCTAACAATCTACTTTCATGCAATTTTTGTATAATTTAATGATATACCAAAAATCCTTAATTAAGATAGTTGAATTGTAAGTCATTTAAGATCATGTTTGGTTGTAGAGTAAGAACTGGAGTAAATTCTTTATTTTATGTTTAAGCAATCAAATAAAGAGTGAAGTATGAGAAAATTGAAGTAAGAGGTGTGTTAACTCGTAATAAGTTACTTCACCTCTTTAGTTAGAGTTATTCCTTTTATACTTATTCTACCTATAGAGTCTATTGTCATAAATGTAGATTCATTTTTCAACCTCTTACTCCTCCACATAAATTAATTTAATTTATGACTTAAACTAATAAACAAGATATAAGATATGAAAAGTAAGATAAATTAAGTAATTTAATTCTTATTAACTTTATAACTAAATATGACGTACTGTAAGATAAATGTAGATTAAATCTCATACTTTCAAATTGGAACTTTACTTTCAAATTTGTCATGTTTAAAAATATATGTCATGTTTCAATTTAAATCTCATACTGTAAGATAAATGTAGATTAAATCTCATACTGTAAGATAAAGTTTCAATTTGGATAATATATGTCATGTTTATTATGCTTACTTTCAAATTGAAACTTTGCTTTTAAAAATCATCAAAATATAGTATTGTCATGATTTTTTTTTTTTGGTATATTATTTGCTCTATAAAAATCAAGAAGATCCTATTCGTACCACAAAGGCATAAAACCAAATTTTAAAGAAGAATGCGACATGCAAAGCATTGGTCGGTGTTGAGATATACTGCACTTAGGATATACATAAATAATAAAATGACCATTTGCACCCTTTTATTTTGCTTTTAAATAAAATTGACGTCACTGAGAGAGAAAATATCGATCCAAAATACTTGCCCTATCAGACCTTTAACAAATAAAGGAACTTGAAGAAGACCATGTGTGGAAACAGCCAAATACAAAAGAAATTGCTTTCGGTATGAATAGCATGAATTTGAGAAATTGAGATTCATAAGTTTTTTCTAAGTAAAAATTAGTGTCCAAGTCACTCAATTTTTAATATTAAAAGAACTTTTTATTCAGATTTTGATTCTACAAATTTTCACACAAAGTAAACAATCATTTTTTTTTAGCACTAGAAGACCATGTGTGCAAACAAGCCAAACACAAAAGAAATTGCTTTCAGTATGAATACCACCGAATTTGAGAAACTGCTTTCAGTACGACTAGCACCGAATTTGAGAAATTGAGATTCATAAGTTTTTTCTAAGTAAAAATTATCATCCAAGTCACTCAATTTTTATTATTAGAAAACTTTTTATTCAGATTTTGATTCTACAAATTTTCACACAAAGTAAACACGGTTTTTTTTAGCACTAGATTAAAAGTTCATTATTAACTATAAGTTAAAATGGATAGTGATTAGTGATAGACCAGTCATTTTTCTACAAAATTGCACATATTTTATTTTCACATAAAATATCTGAAAAATTAGGTACCAAATTGAACAAGCCATACTACCCAAAAAAAATTAGCGCAGTGCACGTGAATTTTGTGTTCTAGTGCAGAAAGAGTCAATATCTACCGAATTTTTTATTAATATCCACATTTAATATAAAATTTCAAAAAATAACCGCATGGCAGGTTTTTGTCGAAATGTATCCTTTCCGGAAATGGGATCTAAAACCGGAAATTTTTTTTCCGGAAATTTTTTTTCCGGTTTTAGGCCATTTCCGGAAAAAAAAATTTCAGTAATTCTCTATTTCCGGAATTTTTTTTTCCGGAATTCTATTCAATTCTCTGTTAAAACTGCAGAGTGTCGTTGCTTTCACCAGGTGTGAGAGTGAGTGTCGTTGCTTTCACCAGGTGCGCTCTCTCACAGTAAGTTTTAATTTATAATTTAATTTAATTTATTTATATTTGAAATTTAATTAATTTACAATTTTAATTTCATTTATTTATATTTTAAATTTAATTAATATATAATTTTAATTTTATTTATTTGTAATTTATAATTTTAATTTTCTTTATTTATTTATAATTTTAATTTTCTTTATTTATTTATAATTTTAATTTCATTTGTTTGTAATTTAAATTTATTTGATTTATAATTTCAATTTAGAAGTATTTAATTTGTAATTATTTAAATATGTAACTATTTAATGTGAAATTATTTAATTTGTAATTATTTAAATATGTAACTATTTAATGTGAAATTATTTAAATTCTGAATATTGTCATATTAATTGAAAAAAAATAAAAAATACTGCAGAATAATTTTAAAAGTTTTATTAATTCTAAAATAATTTTTTAATTCTGAAATAATTTTGATTAATTCTGAAATGATTTAGAATTGTTTTAGGAACTTTTTGCTTTTCGGATTCCTTACGGAGCTCTAACAATCAGATCGATTGGTTTTCGATTGAGGTAATTTTATTTTCTTTAAATTCCAAAATAGTGTAGAATAATTATTGAAAATTGTGTAGAATATTTTTACTAATGGCAACACAAATTTTAATTACTTATATGTTGTTATTTTTGAAATTGCCAGACCAATCGAAATTAGAAATGACAACTATTTGTGTGAAAATGTATATTGGAGGGGAAATCCAATATAATGATGACGGGGTCTATTACAGTACCCGAGCTAAATACTCATTACCGCTAACCGTGGACCATAGTTTTGATTATCTTGTGAATGAGATTTATAAATTAGTTGGGTACAATTCTAGCAATGCAAATCTGGAAATCCAGGCCAGATTTAACATGTCCACTGATGGCCAACGTGACTACCAATTAGTACCGGTAATGAACCAACAATCATTCGAAATGATTGTAGGAATTGTGTTGTCTTTTTCACAAATGTTACCGGTTCTGGAGTTATATGTAGAATTGGAACCAATCTATACCAGTCATATACCTGAACCTCAATCCCGACCCAGTACCAGTCAGATTCCTGTGGAACCCGACCCAATACCAATTAGATCCCGACCTAGCACCGGTCGGTACTCTGTGGATGTAAGAATGAGACCCCGAT